>CATIWR010153944.1:0-29788 GCA_949677035.1 Omphalea diandra
CACTTTTGGGACTTGCCAATTCATAGGTGAATGCCTAGTTTCATGGTTTAGTAAAACGCAAGTATCAGTTGCTTTGTCTACAGGTGAAGCCGAGTATGTGGAGGTGGGTTGTTGTTGCACCCAAGTTCTTTGGATGAAATAATAATTGAAGGATTTTGGCGAAGTAGTTGATCACATTCCTATCAAATGTGATAACACAAGTGATATTAATCTTTCTAGAAATCCCATCCAACACTTTAGGAGTAGGCACACAAATATTAGACATCATTTTCTTAGAGATCATGTGCAAAAGGGTGATATTGTGTTAGAATTTATTGACACAAATCATCAACTTGCAGATATTCTCACTAAGCCTCTAAATGAAGAAAGGATGAACTTCATTAAGAGAGAATTGGGAATGCTTTATGGAAGTTTCCTAAAGTGAAAATTTTGATCCGATGATTGATTGTTATGTATGTTATGCATGAGTGATGATTGTATGAACAGGTTTATTATTTATTTCTAGTGGATCACATGTTTTCAAAATTTTCACATACTTATCCTTGCTGACTCATAATTCGCAGTCGCTATTTCTTATTCACGGTTGCGAATTACATGTCAACTTCATCCGACTGTCAAATGTCAATTTGTGGTCGCAAAAATTGCTCTCCACTGCGAATTTTGGTTAGTTTTTAAAAAATATGACCGTTGACACGCCTTTTCCCTAGGAAAATTTGTCCGTTACTCACATTTTCTGGAATTTGCAGTCGCGACTTATGATTTCACGGACGCAAATTAGAGTAATTGCCTAGGCAATTAAGTGATTTGATTACCAATCATTTCCTCTCTTCATCTAATTTATTTTTAGCTGTTTATGACCGTTTTTGCACCCGTTCAAGCCTATAAATACCCCTGTTAACAGTGTTTTCGTCACTTCACTTCCAAACACTTCTTCTCTCTCAAAAATCTCTCAAGCTTTCTTCCTCTCTTTTGCAATGGCTCCCAAGAAATTCTCCAAGGCTGGCAAAGGCAAGGCAGTGGCTCAGCCCTCTGCACCTTCTACCCTCCATCTCATGAAGGGAATTACCAAGGAGAAAAAGGAAAGATTCAAGCCAAACTCCTCCAAAGTGATTCTGCCAAACAAAATTCCATCGACTTTCATGTTAGAGACATTGGGCATCAATGCGGAGATTCGCGCCTTTCTCTCCAATTTAGGCTGGAACGAATTCATCTTTCGATATGAATCAGAATACGAGGAGGTTGTACGCAAGTTCATGTGCACCATGTAACTAAGCCGAAAATTTGATTCGAAAGCCGACCAATATGGGTTGGTATTCCAGGCCTTTGGCGACCCCTTTTACATCACCTTCAACCAATTATCCTCCCTTTTCAACCTACAAGTTAGAGAACACATCCAATTCATCATCTCTGCACTCGACGTCATCTACTCCGAATTTTGGTTGGAGATATCTATCAAAACCAAACACGACCCCCACTCCTCCTTATTCAAACACATCAAAACCCTACCCCTGTAGATCCTTCATCGCATCATCACCTTCTCCATAAATGCATAAGGTGATGGTAATGAGAAGGTTTCATAGAAGGACTTGGCATTCTTATTTTTCCTTATCAAAAACTAACCTATCCAAACTGGTTGTTACCTTGTGGATCAATTGATCTACATGAGTACGAAACCCAAAAGCCAGTTTCTCTTACCCTCTCACATAATAGCCATCTACAACTTTATTGGAGCACTTGATAAGGAGAAAGAGAAATTCCTCACCAAGAAGCTCCTTCATGCTTAAAACTTCCTCGACCTAACCTACCTCATAAATGCTAAGGCAATCCATCTGGACATATACATCTACACCCTTGGTGCCATCGTTGCGAAGAAGATGGAAACCTTTTAAGCTTCTAAGCGAAAGAGGCTTCTAAGCGAAAGAGGCTTCAAATCAAAGAAGGCAACATTCAAGTCCCTCCTCCTCAACTGAAACCAAAGTCCAAGTTATCTCTTGCCACCATTGATCGTAAGTTGGACAAGCTTATGAGGATGATAAAGAAAAGGTTTCTCTTCCTTTCTCATCTTCACAACGATATAGTGGATCTCCGAGAGAAACTAAAAGTTCCTCCTTGCCATCTTCTAGACTTCTCCGAATTTGAAGACATACAAGATGGAGATCGTAATGAAGACGATGCAGAGAATAGAGACGAAGCCGAGGGAGAACAATATGTGTTAGATACACCATCTTCCAGAGATGATTCTCCACTACTTTAGATTAGGGATCTTTTGTATTTGTTTTTCACTTTTCTTATGTTTATTTTTACAAATCTTGTGATCCCACAGTTATGAATATATAAATAAAATTTATTTCTTTGCCAATATTGCTCTCTTATGTGATTAATGTTTATTCTTTTATGCATTGTACTCTGTTTGCTCCTTATGAATTCTTATGCATGAATTCCTTTTTTTTTCCTTATATACCTCTTTTTGATATTGCCAAAGGGGGAGAGATTGTGAAAGGGAGAAAATAATGAAATAACTTGAGAATAACTATAGCATAAATTGAGGGGGAGCAACATACTTATTGTTTTATCAACTTCAGCTTTGATTGAATGAATGATATACTTAGTAAATTTTGTCATAAGCATTCATTGAATAATATTATAATCTAACTTCACTTTCCTGCATCTTTTTCACTTAAGGATCAATCTAAGTTGTCAAAATCAAAAAGGGGGAGATTGTTGGACTAGGATAGTTAACCCTAAGTCTTGGGCCTCTTTTGATCTTGAGAAAGGGAATTGATCATTTTTAATGTTTCTATTTAGTGTTGTTTTGCAGTTTTTGTGAAAGTCTTTAAGTTACAAGTTGGATAGAAATCTTAATCTTCAAAGTATGTGAAGTAACTTCTAAATCATGATTGCAATCTAAAATTTGCGACCGCGATCCATTAGAAGACTTGCTAGAAGATCAGACATACGAAATCGCAGAGCAATTCTCGACCGTGATTCATCCAAAGGAAGAAGTCTAAAAATGGCAGACAAATGGCACCCAATGAAGGACAAATTTACAGTGTAAAGGAAGAACTCTAAAGCTTGCCTCAATCCGATCGCGAATTTCGAAGTAACTCAAGATGCAATCAAGTCCACAATCATAGCTTGACAAGTGTCCCAGTAACCATTGGAAGTCAAAAATCATGAGGGAAACTTGTTGGAAGCGACCGCGAACCTAAAAGAAGAAGATGAACACTTTTGGCAGAGGAATTTGCATCCAAAGTCGCGTCCTGTACAAGATAAATCGCGATCGCTACTTTTGAGAGTAGGTGAAAGGCAATGACTATATTTTCCTGGTGCACTAATCAGAAGCTGCCATGTGGACTAGCTGTTAGACACAAACGAGATTTTACTTATAGAATTTGGAATTCACAACCACGAAACGACTGTCAAACATTTAATGCAAAAATCTATCTAGCACAGTTTGATGATTTTGTACTAGTTTTATTGCAACGTCTCTTTGGTGGGTAGAGGCTATAAATGCCTCACCAAACAAATGTAAATGTAAGAGAATTAATAACTTTGTACCTAACTCTTGCAATTTTGCTATTCACTCTTTATTACTCTTTAAGTCATTGTTGGGTGCGAGTATAAACACCATTTGTAATAGGTTATAGTGTAAGCCTGTTAAAACACTAAGAGAGGTTGTTGTGTGACCTTGTTAAAACACAAGTTGTAAAGGTTGTTGTGTAAGCCTAAAAATACAAGTGTATAAATTGTTGTGTGAGCCTTTAAAAACACAAGTGTAAACGTTTGGTGTAAGATTGAAAACACCTTTGAAAGATAGTGGAAAACCCAATTTCAAAGAATTGGGGAGTGGACGTAGGGTCGATTACACTTGAACCACTATAAATCTTGTGTTTCCTCTCATCTCATATCTCTTTTTTTTTCCAATTTTAATTTTTATACACCAATTCAACCCCCCTCCCCCTTCTTGGTGCCTAGGGCCAATAGTCTCCTTGGCCTCTTAGCTTCTTCATTTGTTCATCTTTTTGCAAGGCCAACTCATGAGTTAAAAGTTTGCCTATCAACACATCAGTTGAAACCTTTCCAATTTTTGGATTTGACTCTTGTATGCTTAAACTCTAGCACCAAATTTATTTAGAGGAAGAGTTTTAAGGATTTTTGTGTTTACCTCATAGATAGTAAGAGTTCTTCCAAATTTCTTCATGTTAGTGACAATGGATAAGATCCTATTATTTATATGATGCTCTGATTGTCCTTCATCATGAAGTGTTCCTATTTAGTGATATACATCTTCAAATGGCTTGACTTGACTAGAGTTGTGCCTTCATGATAGTTCTCTAGAGTCTTCCAAATGGCATGAGTTGTTTGATAGTGTTACACTCTTTCAATCTCTTCTCTAGAGAGTGAGCTTAGAAGAATGGCCATTGCTCTTTTGTTCTTGCCATTTCCGGTGTGCTTCAACCCATTCGTCCCTTGGGATTAATTCTTCATTACCATCCACAACCCTGGTGGGTGGTTTCCATTCCTTGATGACCACATCCCAAAGGTCCACCATATCTATGTCAAGATAGATCTTCATCCTATACTTCCAATGAGTATAGTCTGTTCTATAAAAGTGTAGCTTGAGTTATGAGTGGATTCCCTCTTGTGCCATGATCTTTGTTCACCCAATGAAGGTTTGATTGTGAAGTGAGGCTCTGATACCACTTGTTGGCCTTAGGCACCAAGAAGGGGAGAGGGGTTGAATTGGTGTATAAAAATTAAAATTGGAAAGAAAAAGGAGAAATGAGATGAGAGGCAACATAAGATTTATAGTGGTTCCGGTGTAATCGACCCTGCATCCACTCCCTAATTCTTCAAAATTGGGTTTTCCACTATCTTTCAAAGGTGTTTTCAAGCTTACACCAAACTTTTACACTTGTGTTTTGAAAGGCTCACACAACAACCTATAGACTTGTATTTTTAAAGGCTTACACAACAACCTATACACTCATGTTTTTAAAGGCTCACACAACAACCTTTATAACTTGTGTTTTAATAGGCTCACATTATAACCTATTACAAATGGTGTTTATGCTCACACCCAACAATGACTTAAAGAGTAACAAAGAGTGAGTAGCAAAATTGCAAGAGTTTGGGTACAAAGTTATTAATTCTCTTGCATTTACATATGGTTGGAGAGGTATTTATAGCATCTACCCACCAAAGAGACATTGCAATAAAATTGGTACAAAATTATCAAAGTGTGTTAGACAGATTTTTGCATTAAATGCTTGACAGTCGTTTCACGACCGCTACTACTTATTCACGGTCGCAGATTCCAAATTCCATAAGAAAAACCCTGTTTGTGTCTAACGACTAGTCCACGTGGCAGCTTTTGATTAGTGCACAAGGAAAATATAGTCGTTGCCTTTCACCTGTTCTTAAAAGTAGCGATTGCAATTTATCTTGTATAGGGCGCGACTCTGGACGCGAATTCCTCTGCCAAAAGTATTCATCTTCTTCTTTTGGGACACGAATTCCTCTACCAACAAGTTCCCCTCGTGATTTTTGACTTCTAACGGTTACCTGGGACACTTGTCAAGCTGTGATTATGGACTTGATTGCATCTTGAGTTACTTCTAAATTCGCGGTCGCAATTGAGGCAAGCTTTGCACCGTGAATTCGTTTGTCACTTTTGGAGTTCTTCCTTTGGATGAATCACGATCGAGAATTACTCCACGATTTCATCTGTCTGACCTTCTAGCAAGTCTTCTAATGGATCGCGGTTGCGAATTTTAGATTGTGATCGTGATTTAGAAGTTACTTCACATACTTTGAAGATTGAGATTTCTATCCAACTTCTAACTTAAAGACTTTCACAAAAACTGCAAAACAACACTAAATAGAAACATTAAAAGTGATCAATCCCCTTTGTCAAGATCAAAAGAGG
The DNA here is from genome assembly GCA_949677035.1 of Omphalea diandra. Taxonomy (NCBI): domain Eukaryota; kingdom Viridiplantae; phylum Streptophyta; class Magnoliopsida; order Malpighiales; family Euphorbiaceae; genus Omphalea; species Omphalea diandra. Next base: position 5,930 of record CATIWR010153944.1, read on the forward strand.
CCCAAGACTTAGGGTTAACTACCCTAGTCCAACATATTCATTATAGCCAAACTCTTACAAATTTATTTCTCAACCTTTAAGCATTCAATTTTTTGTATTTAAGTTGTTATTATTAGGTGTGAGCATTAAACACCATCGGGTATGGGTTTGAGAGTTAGCCTTTGATTGTAAAACTCTTGTCCAGGTTAAGTGTTAGCCTTATGAAACACTAGAGAGATTGTGTGTGAGCCTTTGTAAAAACACAAGTTGTAGGTGTGAGCTTTAAAACACAATTGGATATTAGTGAAACACCTAATTAGAAGAATTGGGGAGTGGATATAGGGTTGCTAATACCCAAATCACTATAAAACTTGGTGTGTTCTATTCTTTTACTTCTTATATTTCTTGCTTAACAAACTTTCCCCTTCAAAATTTAAAATTTCCTACCAATTTAACCCTTTTTCTTGTTGCACAAGGGCCAATAAGAGGTACCAAAACTAGGTATCAAACAAAGCCTTAATTGAGTGAGAAAAAACCATGGCACAAAAAGAAATCTATACACACCTCAAACCTTACTTTGATGGAACCGACTATAGTCATTAGAAGTATAGAATGGAGATCTATTTGGATAGTGATATGGCGGACTTATGAGACATTATAGTAAATGAATTGAAGCCTCTAGTGAAAATGGTATAGGGTAGTGAAAAACTAATTTCAAGGGAAGAATGGGTGAAAACACATAAAAAGTCAAATGGGAAGAACAAAAGTGCAATGATCATTCTTCTTAACACCTTATCAAAAGAGGAGATTGGTAGAGTACAACATTGTCTAACTGTCCATGGGATATTAAAGGCATTGGAGAATTATCACGAGGCACTACACTTAGGTTGGAAATGTATGTGATGGAGTTGGAGCCCTTCATGATGAAGGAAGATGAAAGCATTACCAATATGATAAATAAACTCTTTTCCATTGTCACAAACATAAAGAAGTTTGGTACAATTCTCACTAACCACAAGGTAAACAATAAAATTCTTAAATCTCTTCCTCTTAAGAAATTTGGCGCTAGAGTTTGTAGCATACAAGAATCCAATCTAGAGATTGAAAATGTGCAAATGGATGTCCTTATTGGAAAGCTACTTACTCATGAGTTGGCCTTGAAGAATGATGAGGAGATTAAGAAAATGAAAGGGCAAGGAGACAAATGAAAAAGTAGAAAAGAAGACTCTTCCTTTCAAATTCTCAAACAAAGATAAAGAGGTTAAAGTTGCCTCTAGTGATAGTGATGAGTGTGAGAAGGAGGAAAAGGAGCTAGCCACAGTCTCAATGAGGACTAAGGAGCTCATGAAGAGAAGGAAATATGATAGAAACATCAAAAGAATAATTCCCAATTTCAAAGATAAGAATAATGAAGTAACTTGTTATGAATGTGAAAAACAAAGTCACATCAAATTCGAAAGTCCTAAGCTCAAGAAGAATAAAAAGTAGGACAAGGAGAAGAAGAAGAGCTTCAAGGCTACATGGGATGATAACTCAAGTGAGGAAGAACAAGATGAAGAAATTGCCAACTTATGTTTCATGGCTGAAGAGGACTCCTCCAATGAGATAAGTACTTCACATTCTTGTCATGATTATGAGGACTTATATGATATGGATGATGAGCTTCTTGAAGCTCTAATCTTGAGATGCGATAAATACAAATCTCAAATGAAAACTTACAAGAAAAGTGTTTAAAACTTGAGGATGAATTTAAAAACTTAAAAGATCTTATAAGTGACTTCAGGACTTCTAATAAAAAACTCAAAAAATCCTTAGAAAATCTTTCTAAATCTTCATCCTCTTTTGATTCTTTAAGAAAAGAAAATGATTCTTTAAAAGGTGAAGTCATTAAATTTAGGAATTCCATTTAAAGATTTCACAAAGGGAAAGAAGCTTTGGATACTCTTAATGCATCTCAAAAAGACCTTAGTGAGATACGGTTTAGGCTTTAATGGAGCTTTCTTATCCACATCTTTTCCCCCTACATTCATTAGAGCATCTATACCTCAAACTTCTAGTATTAAGGTTGTTGGGAAGAAAAGTACTCCTAGCACTAAGTCACCTATGCCTAAGGGTAAAGGAAAGGCTCCCAAAGGCTCAATAGCTAAGTCTCAAAGAGTAAATCATGCATACATCTATACGAAAAGGCATGCTCAAAGGCATACATACAAAAACTTCCTTTCTACTTTTTATTGCTCATGCACTTGCATGCACTCTTACAACTAAAATATGAAAAGGCCTCTGACTCATACTCGAGTTGTGCATAAGGAAAAGACTCACAAGTCTAAACTCCAATGCCACTATTATATAAGGCATGGACATATTAATGTCTTTTGCTACATTAGGAAGACATATTTCAAATTAGAAGAACCTTCTAAGCCTAACCCCTAATGATCTAAGTATATTTGGTTACCTAAACAAAGGTAAATTATTTTTGTGTTATAGGAATGTTTGGAAACCATCAAAGAAGATAATGATTGACATGTGAATAATAGGTGCTCAAAGTACATGACTGAAAATAAGAAGCCATTCATAGCCATTAAAGAAAAAGATGGTGGCAATGTCACATTTGGAAATAATGTCAAGGGTAAGGTAATTGACATTAGAATTATTAGTAAGAAAGGTTACTCTCTTATTGATAATGTTCTTTTAGTTGAAGGATTGAAACATAATTTATTGAGCATAAATCAATTATATGACAAAGGTAATAAAGTCACCTTTACCCTCAGAGAATGTTAGGTTACCACCTTAGTGGATAAGAATGTAGTCTTTATGGGTGAAATGAGAGACAATACCTACTTAATTGACTTAGACAATTTGGCTAACCAATCCTTTAAGTGTCTTGTCTCTATTAGCAATGAGTCTTGGCTTTGGTATAGAAAACTTGAACAAGCTAGCTTGGAGCTTCTATTGAGTTCATCAAAAGGGGAGCTAGTGAAGGGTCTTCCAAAGCTTCAGTTCACATAGGACAAGACATGTGGACCTTGCCAAATAGAAAAGCAATACCAAACATCCTTCAAAGCAAAAAATATTTTAAGTACTTCTAGTCCTCTTCAACTTATTCATATGGACTTAGTTTGACCCACTAGGCTAGTCTTAGTGGAAAGTATTATGCATTAGTCCTAATTGATGACTACTTTATGTTTACTTAGGTATCCTTTCTTGCTCATAAGAGTGACACTTTTAATGTTTTCAAAAATTTTGCTAAAAGAGTTCAAAATGAAAAAAGCTACTTCATTTCTTCTATTAGGAGTGACCATATAATGGAATTTTAAAATGAACCTTTTGAAATTATTGTTTGGAGAATAAGATTTCTCATAACTTTTCTACTCTTAGACCACCACAACATATGGTATTGTAAAAAAGAAAAATAGGACATTAGTAGATATAGTTGGAACTATGCTTAACGAGTATTCCTTCTCGAATTACTTTTAGGCCTAGGCCATCAATATTTCATGTTATATTGCAAATCGTGTTTTGAAAAACTCATTCTAAACAAAACTTCTTATGAGCTATGGAATCATGTCATAGAGTTTTTAGTTGTAAATGTTGCATACTCAATACCAAAGACAACCTTGAAAATTTTGCCTCTAAAATCGATGAGGGTATCTTTCTTGGCTATTTCATCACTAGCAAAGCCTATAGGGTGTTTAACAAAAAGACTATAGTAGTTGAAGTTTTTATAAATATTATATTTGATGACTCTAACAAACTTGATTTTAGGAAAGGTCCTCTTATTAATAATCTTGTAGGCGACTTCGAGAAATTAGAGCTTGATTCAACGCTAAAAGAAATTGTGATTGAACTTGAAGATAATAAGCCATCACAAGAAGTTGAAGAACCTTAACCATAAAAAGAGGAAAACCAAGCTCAAGAACTATCCAAGGATTAGAGATACTCCAAGAATTGCCCAAAAGTTCTTATCATTAGTAAGACATCTAAGGGAGTAAGTACTAGAGCTTAATTACATGCTTTAGATAATCTTGCTTTTATTTCTCAAATTGAACCAAAATCTATTGATGAGGCTCTTGATAATAATAGTTGGGTGATTGTAATGCAAGAGAACTCAACCAATTTGAAAGAAACAAAGTTTGGAAACTTCTTCCTAGACCTAAGGAACGCCCAGTTGTAAGATGTAAATGGGTGTTTAGAAATAAGTTAGTTGAGCAAGGTGTTATTACAATAAACAAAGCTAGATTGGTTGCAAATGGTTACAAGTAAGAGGAAGACATTGATTATAATGAAACCTTTGCCCCCATAACAAGATTAGAGGCCATTAGGAATCTTTTAGCATTTGCATGTCACATGAATTTTAAGCTTTTTCAAATGGATATGAAAAGTGCATTTCTACATGGTTTCATTGAGGAGGAAGTTTATGTTAAACAACCTTCGGGTTTTGAGAATCATGTTTTCAAATTAACTAAAGCCTTATATGGTTTAAAGAATGCTCCAAGAGATTGGTACGAAAGACTTAGTTCATTTCTTTTACAAAATGATTTTAAAAAAGGCAAGGTTGATACTACTTTATTTGTGCAAAGGGATAACAAAGATACACTCATTATACAAATGTATGTTGATGATATTATATTTGGTGCTAATAATGAATCTCTTTGTGAAGAATTTGCTAAGTGTATGACCAGGGAGTTTAAGATGAATATGATGGGTGAGCTTAAGTTCTTCCTTGGTCTTCAAATCAAACAAACCAAAGAGGGCATCTTCATCAACCAAATCAAGAACACAAAGGATCTACTCAAAAGGTTTGGCATGGATGGATGCAAAGTAGTAAAAACCTCAATGAGTGCAACTATCAAGCTAGATAATGATGAATCGGGTAAGCTCATTGATGAAAATAAGTATAAAAGTATGATTGGGTCTCTCCTATATCTTATCACATTTAGACCTAATATCATGTTTAGTGTTTGCTTATGTGTTAGATTCTACTCTTATTCTAAGGAATCTCATATGAATGTCGTTAAAAGAATTCTTAAGTATTTATATGGCACATTACATTTAGGACTTTGGTATCCTAGGAATTCATCTTTTAGTCTTCTTAGATATTCTGATGCAAATTATGCCGATAGTTTGATAGATAGGAAGAGCACTTTTGAAACTTATCAATTTATAAGTAAATGTTTAGTTTCTTGGTTTAGCAAAAAGCAAGTTTCAGTTGCCTTATCCATCGCTGAAATGGAATATGTAGCAGCTAGTTGTTATTGCACCCAAGTTCTTTGGATGAAATAATAACTCAAGGATTATGGCCAAAATGTTGATCACATTCTCATCAAATGTGACAACACAAGTGCAATAAATCTTTCTAAAAATCCCATCCAACATTTAAGAAGCAAGCATATTGATATTAGACATCATTTTCTTAAAGATCATATCCAAAATGGTAATGTGGTGTTATAATTTATTGACACCAATCACCAATTTACAGATATTTTCACTAAATCCCTCAATGAAGAAAGAATGAACTTTATTAAGAGGGAACTAGGGATGCTATATAGAAGTTCCCTATGGTGAAAATTGATCTCACTTTATGTACTTTATTATACTTGTCAATATTAATTCATTATTTGATATGGTTGGTGATTTCATGATAACTTGTTGTAGTTGGATGTTGTAGATTTGTTAATTCATTGTGCAATTGTGTTTTTCAATACCAAATTGCTTGAATTAATCATCATAATATTATGTTGATCACATCAAGTTTAGGCCAATGGAAGTTCCCTAGGGTGAAAATTGATCTCACTTTATGTACTTTATTATACTTGTTAATATTAATTCATTATTTGATATGATTGGTGATTTCATGATAACTTATTGTAGTTGGATGTTGTAGATATGTTAATTCATTGTGCAATTGTGTTTTTCAATACCAAATTGCTTAAATTAATCATCATAATATTATGTAGATCACATCAAGTTTTTTTCATGTTTTTTCAAAAATGCCTTGTAATTCGTGATCGAGATTTACAAATTAGTGGTCGCTACTTACAAGTCTTCTTCAACCTTTTAACCTTTGTCAATTCGTTATTGCTATTTATGATCGCCATCATGAAATTTTTTAAATTTTAAATCTATTGATTGTTGACTGCATTTTTTCCCAGGGGAATCTTAAACATTACTCAAAAATTTCATAAATAATGATCGCGATGAATATGTAGCGATCGCAATATGCTATAACCGCTAGGCCTTAATTGATTTGACAATCAAATGGTGACTCTTCCTTATTCAATGCTTTTTTAACCATTTTATAGTCGTTTCTCCCCTATTATCTACCTATTTAAGTCTCTTTTATACCCTTTTATTCCATTTTTATCATCTTCTTCATCATACCTCTCATCTCTTTTCAATTTCTCACCTACATTCTATTTTCCTCCACTTTTATGGCACCTAAGAAATTTACAAAAGTAGAAAAGCAGAAGGTTGTTGCCCAACCTTAAGGCTCTCCTCCTCTTTATCTCATAAAGGGAATCATAAAGGAAGAGAAAGAGAGATATAAGGCCAACACCAAAAAGATCATCCAACCCAATAAAATACCCTCCTCATTCCTTTTCAAAACTCTTGACATCAAGGGAGAAATCTAAGCATTTCCCTCCAACCTTGGCTATAATGAATTCATTTTTCATGAAGAACTAGGATATGAAGAAATCATACAAGAGTTCATGTGCACTATCACTCTTAATCGAAAGGCATAATCTAAAGCAGGTTAGTATGGTCTTATCTTTAGGGCATTTGGAGATCCTTATTTCATTACTTTCACCCAACTTTCCACCCTTTTTAATTTTCAAATTGAAGGTGATATGCCATATTTCTTCCTTTGACATCATCTATTCTAAGTTTTAGTCTAAAATTTCCACAAAAAATAAACATGATCTAAAAACTTTAGTGGCCAAATACATCAAAACCTTAACCAATTGGCTCCTCCATAGAATTATTACCTTTTCCATCAATGCTAGGGTGATGGGAATGAAAACGTCTCTCAAAAACACTTAGCTTTTCTCTTTTGCCTTAAAAAAAAAAAAAAGCCCATCTAAACTGGGAGATACCTTATGGATCAATTGATCTAGACGAGCACCAAGCCTAAGAGTCAATTTCTTTTTCCCTGTCACATCATAACCATGTATAGGTTTGTGAGGGCTTTGAATGATGAGAATGAAAATTTCCTCACTAAAAAATATCTCCTATCCTAAAACTTTCTTGATTTGACCTATTTGATCAATGCCAAGGCCATTCATCCTAACACTTATGTGTATACCTTAGGATCCTATAAGGCAAAAAAGCAAGAGACAACTCTTGCCTCTAAAAAAAAAAAAGAGGCTAGTGATTGAAGAAGGGACCTAAAAGCCCATTCCATCTTTAAAGTCCAAGGTAAAGCCAAAATCTAATCTCTCTCTCTTTCTTTTCCATCAATAAGAAACTTGATAAGGTGATGAGAATGGTCAAAAGAAGGTTCTTTCTTCTCTTTCACCTTCATAGTGACTTGGTTGACCATCAAGAAAAAGTTGGTGCTACTTTCATGTCATCTTCATGAATTTGAAGAATGGGAAGACACTTAAGAAGAAGAAGAAGAAGGAGACCATGAGGAAGAAGGAGATGAAGCCTAAGGAGGAGAAGATGAAGAATTAAAGATAATGATGATGATTATATCTTTATTAACTTATAGTTTTCTTTTAGCTTTATTTCTTATTCATTTTTTTAAATTTTTAATCTTTTTTGTTTTAATTGTGGCCTAAGTGTGTGATCAAACATATTTATATATTTGACTTGCGTTATGAATCTATTTTTTTAATAAAAGTTTGAACTATGTTCCTTTTATGGTTGATAAATGCAAATTTGATTTGATGAATGATGTTTCTTCTTTAGTAAAAATTCTGACTATGTTACTCTAATTCTCAGCTGATCACCATCATATCATTATAATTATCCCTATCATTATACTGCTTGTCATTGCACTTAACCTTTTTCTCTTTTTAATCTTAATAAAGGGGGAGAGCTTGCATGTCATTAGTTGAGGGGAAGCATTTCAAACATTTCAATTTGTTAACTAGTTCTCCTTCACTCACTCTAGAAACACTTATACATTCTTTAAAGTTTGTAAATTCAATCTATGTTGTCAAAATCGATAAGGGGGAGATTATTAGACTAGGTTGGTCAAACCTAAGTTAAGACTCTTTTTTGATTTTGACAATATAGATTAAAAAGGTTCTCATGTCAATTTCAAGTGCTGATCTTATAGATATTTTGCTTGGATCACATTAGAATTTGAATGGAAGCTTTAGTCTCAAAGATTAAAATTTGCATCTTAATTCACAATCATGAATTAGAAGGTCACAACCACTATCATTCAAAAGAGTTGGATAAATTTTGGACAGACAATTTCTCAGTATACGTCGCATCCATTATTGTGACTGCTACTTTTGTATTTACTTGGAGGTAATCAAATCTTCAACCAGATTATGCCAGGTGTACCAATGACTATTGGAACATTAAAATTTGAAGTAGCGAAATAATGGTCGAAACTGCATTTTTTATGAAACAACAACTCCATTTAGGCAGATGATTTCATAGTGAGCATCACGTCCAAAGAGGAAAAATAAGGACTGTGACTTTCACTATTGATCAATGGGTGTTACAGTTATTTTTCCTGAAGAACCAATGGTTTTATGTCATGTGAACTAACCGTTAGATACAAATGGGTTCTCTACAGCGAATTGAGCATAATTCAGTATTATGTGAATATCGTAACCATGCTTATATAATCTCAACCATGAATTTCACCTGACAAGCATTAAATGCAGGATCTGCCTAACATACTTTAGAAATTTGGACATAGTTTTGTTTGTAACCTCTCTTAGTAGTTGTAGCCTATAAATACACCATCAAATGGACTTGAATGCAAAAGAATAACATTAATTGTATACAAACACTTGCAAATTTCTTTCGCAACCTTTAAGTATTCAATTTCTTGTATTTGAGCTGTTGTTATTTGGTGTGAGCATAAAACAACATTGGGTCTGGGTTTGAAAGTTAGTCTTTAGTTGTAAAACTCTTGTTCAAGTTAAATATTAGCCTTATGAAACACTAGTGAAGTTGTATGTGAGCCCTTGTAAAAACACAAGTTGTAAAGTTAGGTGTGAGCTTTAGAACACCATTGGATATTAGTGAAACACCCAATTAGAAGAATTTGGGAGTAAATGTAAGGTTGATTAATACTCGAACCACTATAAAACTTAGTATATTCTATTATTCTTCTACTTCTTCTATTTCAAGCTTAACAAACCTTCCCCTCCAAAATTCAAAATTTCCTATCAATTTAACCCCCCTCTTGGTACACAAGGGCCAATAAAAAGAATCAAACATCAATTGCAAAGAAATATATAGCATATAGAAAGAGAATCTAGACAAATAGTTAACTTTTCATTACAAAAGTAATGTTGTCCAATACATCAGCTATTTTTCAAAACAAAGACAAAAACAAAAAGAAATAAAACAAACTATATATCATGAAGGGGTTAAGGTTTTAGAGGGAGAGGTATGAGTTTGATCTTGAGGTTTTAGGGATGGTTAAGGCTCTTAGAGGTGCTCTTAATTCCTGAGCTCTGCTGGCTCCTTAGACGTTTGTTCCTTAGGCTTATCTATTGCAACTAGTTCCTTAGAGGGAAGATCTTTGGGACCTTGACTCGTCTCAAGTGAAACCTTTTGTTGCTTTTCAGTACTTGGAGTCCTTGGTTGCATATTCAACCCTTCTACTATCCAATCCAACGTTTGGTTAATGTCCTTCATCTCTTTTTGAAGTTTTTGAACTTTTTGGTTGAAAAAGGTAGTAAAGGACTTAACTCTTTGAACAATATTACTAAGGGTTTCCAACTGCTTAAGCACCTTTTACTTAAAGGGAGTAAGAGATGGAGCAGATGTAGTAGGTGTACTAGTTCCAATTCCTTCTACTAACCTTGGCCTTATAACTTCTTCAACACCCTCATTTTCCTCACCTTCCTTAAATACCCTCTTGATCAAACCAGAATCAAGTCATTACAGGATCGCTAGCATCTTCTCACAAATGGGCTCATTATGAGGTAGCTTTTTCAGCACTATATTCTTTCCTTCAAGCTCTTCTTTAATTTGGGTGATTGCCTTCACAAAGGGATTTGGCTTATTAATCATTCCATCGATTCTTTGCATCAAAAGCAAGGGAGTGTTCACCCTCTATTTTTTTCTTCATGCATCAAAGGTAGAAGAGATCTATTATGGTGCAGTTGTCATTTGACTAGCCTCTTCCATTTATGTTATAGGAAATGAATCTGTGTGCAATTTTAAAGGCTTGGTTCTTGATCTTAAAAGCCTTGTGATTGTTGTTGCTTCTTCCATTAATGATGGACTTTCAGAACTAGTTGCCATCAACTTTAAAGGTTAGAGGAGGCTCTATCAATCTAGATGAGGTAGCATCAAAGCACGTAGCCAAGTCATTTAGTCTTAATGTGTACTTTTTCCCAAATAGCATGAACATTATTGTGCCTTCTTAAGCATATACTTCACTATCACTGCCCAACTCTTCTAAGGTTGTTAAGAACTCCACTATTAGCTCCAGGTAAGAGGGTTCCCTATGAAGGCAAAACAACTTCAATCCAATCCTGACCATTAACTCTTCAACTTTTTCTACTAGCTTATACCTTTACAAGTCGTTCCACTCTAACAATTTCCCACCTCTAACATGTCTCTTCAACAATTTTAGAGCTAATTCCTTGTCTTTATCACTTTTGAGATGAAATTGCTAAACCAAAAGAGGAGTTAATGGCATGGAAATGTGCTTTTATTTCAGTGGTCTTCCCTTTCCCTTTGAATCTTGGACAATTTTGGATTTCTTTTTCTACTTTAACTCTAAGGTTGAAGTTTCTGCAACTCATTTCTTTTATTAAGCCAACATAAAAGCTAGATTCTCTTTAATTTTAGAGCTTGTAAAAGAAGGTTAGGGGTTCTTATATCTTTTGGTGAAATCTAGTTTGGGTCCCATTTGATTGTACGAATGAGTGTTTGATGTAAGGAAATATACAAAAATTTATAGTAAAATTGAGTGAAATGAGTAGAAAGCAAAGCAAAGTAGAAAGTAAAATGATTGTAGCATTTAAGGAGGTTTAAATAGAAGCACAACGAGCTCCCTTGTTTACAAAATATGACCATTAGGAATGTTCAACAGGTGTTGCGAGTTAGGTAATAATTAATGGACATGACCATTAGCTTGCTCTTGTTTGGCAGAGGTCTGGAGGGCTAAGTCTAGCATCCTATCATTGGCATATATTTGAAATGTGACACTGGCCACTACACAAGTATAAGAAAATAAAGTTGCACCTTTACTGATAACTATGGCTTTTTGGCGTAGTGGTAAGCATTTGATCTTGATAATTGGTATCTGAGCAGGTCACGAGTTCAAATCCCCTGGAATGCATGCTACTATAGTGGGTGGCTAGCAGGTGTTAGGGGGGATTGTTAGTCAGAGGCTTAAAGGGCTAAGTCTAGTATCCTGCCTCTGACGTGCATTTGAAATGTGGCACTGACTGCTAAGCAAGTATAAGAAAATAGAGTTGTGCCTTTGCTAACAATTATGGCTTTTAGCACAGTGGTAAGCATTTGATCCTAACAGTTCTTGCAAACGATAATGGCTAGTTTGCAATGGCCATTGTTTGATAAACAACAGTCATTGAAGATACACGATAATCATGGAGACCAATAAAATCAAAATGAGGAACTCATAAGAAACACAACGGTCGTTGGGAGAAATGCAATAGTCGTTGGCCATGTTTTTCAAAACAAAACAAAGTTTAAAATAAAATTTTCAAAGAAGTGACCATTTTGAAAACTTAGCTGATGAATGTTATTAATCAAATTCAATGAAATAATCATGAATGCAACTAATATATAGATAATTTAATCAATATTATACATAATTAAAATCTTTAGCTATGAATCTAAAGACTTTAATGGTGATTAATTCAAGCAACAATAATCAAGTATCGACATAACAATGATCATAAATGGATTAAAAAGAAGAATAAAAAGAATAATTTGTTTAAAGCTAATCTAAGGTACTTCCATCAATCATACCAAGTTCTCTTTTATGAATTACATCCTTTCATCATAAGGAGGTTTAGTAAAAATATCTACCAATTGATGGTTAGTATCAACAAATTCTAACACAATATCTTCGTTATTAGCAAGATCCCTAAGAAAGTGATGTCTAATGTCTATATGCTTGCTTATAGAATGTTGTATGAGATTCTTGGACAAATTTATGGCACTAGTGCTATCACATTTAATGGTAACTTGACTTACAACCACTTTGTAATCAAGAAGTTATTGTTTCATCCATAGGATTTATGCACAACAAAAGCCAATTGCCACATACTCAACTTCAGTAGTTGATAAAACAACTGAGTTTTGCTTTTTGCTACTCCAAGATAGTAAGCATTGATCAAGTAATTGATAAGTGTTCTTTCAATCTAAGGTACACCCAACATAATCGGCATTAGAAAATGCACTCAATTCAAATGAAGAACTTTTAGGATACCAAAGTCCTAAGTTGGGAGTTCCAACAAGATATTTAAATGTGTTTCACAGCATGTAAATGTGAGTCTTTAGGATTAGATTGATATCTAGCACATAAGCAAATGCTAAACGTAATATCAAGTCTAAAGGCTATTACATAGAGTAAACTATCAATCATACATCTACACAACTTTTAATCTATATTCTTACCATGCTCATCCATGCTTAGCTTGATGTTAGTGCTCATTGGTGTTTTACAAGTTTGTTGTTATCCATGCTAAATCTTTTGATTAGTTCCTTTGTATATTTAGTTTGGTTGATAGAGATTCCTTCATTTGCTTGATTTGTAATCCAAGGAAGAATTTGAGTTCTCCCTTCATGCTCATTTCAAACTCACTTTTCATTACTTTAGAGAAATCTTCACATAAGCAAACATTAGTAGCACGAAATATGATACCATCTATATATATTTACACTAACGAAAGGTCCCCATTTTTTTTCCTTAAAAAAGAAAGTGTTGTCTACCAAAACTTTGGAGAAACCTTTCTCTACTAAAAAGTTGCTCAAACTCTCATACCAAGATCTTAGAGCTTGCTTCAAGCCATATTGGACTTTGGTGAGCTTGAACACATGGTTAGGAAAGTAATGGCTTTCAAAACTAGCAGGTTGTTTAACATACATTTCCTTATCAATGTACCCATTCAGAAAAGCATTTTTGACATCCATTTGATATAACTTGAAATTCATGTGAGATGTAAATGCAAGTAGAATTCTAATAGCTTCAAGTCTAGTTACAGGTGTAAAAGTCTCATCAAAGTTAATCCATTTTTCTTGGCTATGGCCTTTGGCTACTAACCAAGCCTTATTTCTAATAATAATTCCATGTTCATCAAGTTTGTTTATATAAATCCATTTAATTCCAGTAATGGAATGATTATGAGATCTAGGAACTAAAGTCCACACTTTTTTCCTCTCAAATTGATTAAGTTCTTCTTGCATAGCAAGAGCTTAATATTCAATCTTTAATGGCCTCATTTATGGTCTTAGACTCTATAAGGGATACAAATGCAAGATTTATACATGCATTTCTAAAAGAGGATCTAATTGTTACCCGACTTGATGGATCGCTAATGATAAGATCTCTTGGATGATCTTTCTTAAAAATCTAGTCCCTTTCCAGTTGCTCTTCACTAGGAATAGGAAGACGTGGATCTTTACTTCCTTCATTCCTCATATCTTGTAGCTTATCCACATTCTTTCCTTACTCTCTAATGTTTAGCTCACTCATAGACTTACGAGATCATCAATATCTTCTTCTTTTCTTGAAGAAAGAAGGTCAGATTCATCAAACACAATATGTATAGACTCATCTACACTAAGTGTTCTTTTATTGAAGACTTTATACCCTTTGCTAGTAGTAGAGTATCCAAGAAAAATTTCTTCATCAGATTTAGAGTCAAACTTGCTAAGGTTGTCTTCAGTGTTTAGAATAAAACACTTATAACCAAAAACTCTAACATATGCAATCTTGGGCTTTCAATTGTTCCATAACTCATAAGGAGTTTTCTTTAACAAGACTCTATTTAACACATAATATGAAGTATTTACAGCTTTAACCCAAATGTACTTAGGAAGATTATACTCATTCAATATGTTTTTAGCCATTTCTTAAAGAGTTATATTCTTCCTTTTTACCATACTATTCTATTGTGGTGTTCTAGGAGTTGAAAAGTTGTGTGAGATACCATATTCATCATAAAAGCTATGAAACTTAACATTCTCAAACTCTCCTCCATGGTCACTTTTAAGAGAAAAGATTTCCTTTTGGTTTTGAATTCTCTTTGAAAAGTCTTAAAAACATCAAAATATGAACCCTTGTGAGGGAGGAATAATACCCAAATATATCTAGAGTACTCATCTACTATGGAAAATTCATAATGCATGCCTCCCGAACTAGATACTCTAATGGGTCCAAATAGATCCATATGAAGTAATTACAAAGGTCTAGAAGAACATACCTTGTTTTTGGCTTTGAATGAGGACTTAATTTGTTTCCTTCTTTGACATGCTTTGCAAACTCCTTCCTTTGCAAACTTGATTTCAGGTATACCTTTAACCTAGTTTCTTCTTTTTAGCTTATTGAGGAGTTCCATGCTAGCATGTCTTAGCCTTTTATCCCAAGTTTTACCTTCATCCATTATAGAGAATAAACACTTTGCATTATGGTTAACAAGAGAATTTAAATCAATCACATAAATACTATAAACTCTTCTTCTAATGAACAAAATTTTATTGTCACTCATCCTTGACACATAGCACATTTGTGGCTCAAACATAACCCCAAGACCTTTGTCACATAGCTGATTTACACTTAGCAAATTGTATTTGAGTTTATTAATAAGCAATACTTTATCAAGGATATGTGAGTCATTATCCTTACTAAACTATACCTAAGCCAATAATTTTAACTTTTCCACTGTCTCCAAAAGACACGTTTCCAAGTCCTTCAATCTTCTCCAATTGTGTGAAGAACTTCATTTCTCCAGTCATGTGCTTTGAATATCCACTATCCATATATCATTATTGCTCTCCAAATTGGGATTTCAAGCACATATGCAAAATAAGGAGAGTTATGTCTTAGGTACCCAAACATTTTTAGGTCCTAGGGGGTTAGCTTTTGCCAACTGCTCATCATGCCTTTTAAAATGGCAATAATAGGTAATGTGGCCATATATACCACAATAGAAATAATTGCCATCAAAGTAAGCTAGTGTCTTACTTCTAGGAGGAACATGTATATAGTGTCTATGAGACTTGTAACTCCTTTAAGTAATGTGTCTAGTAGTGTTTCCCATGTGAAGAATTCTCTTGTGTTGTGTGTGTGTCTATATCCATAATTATGCCAATTTATATGTCTTTGCACACCTTGCCTTCTATGCTTGTAAGAATGATACATGTAGGCATAATTTGTTCTATTTGGTGTTGATCTCAATATTGTGTGATTGTGTTGAGACTTCTGTCTTAAGCCATTATTAGTGGCATTTCCCTTTTTAAAAACTTTCTGCTTCACAACATGGTTAGAAGCATTATTCTCTTTAGCCTTAATAAAGACTATTTGAGAAGTTAAGGAATCCATTAAAATGGTGGCATTATAACCTATTTCATATTTGGTAGATGGAATTCTTTGGGCCTCAAGGATGGAGTTTAACTTCTTTCCTTTAGTGAACTTATTGAGGCTTTCCTTAGACTTAACATTCTTAGTTGTGAGAGACTCAACCTTCTTAGCTAGAGTTTATTGACCCTTAGTATAATCTTTTAAAGATTTGTTCTCTTTTTTAAGAGAGGAGGTGTTGGACTTGAGAGTCTCAAATTTCATAATGAATTTAGTAAGCATATACTATAGCTCTTCTCTAGAGTAGGTGTCAAAAGGATTTACCTCTTTATCACTATCACTACTAGATGAGTGTTCATTTAACAATTTGTTTAACTAATCCTTAGTTGCCATGAGAAAGAGGTTAACTAGCTCATTTTTTGTTTCATTCTTATTAGGTTTAGAGTCATTAGTATCTCCTAAAGTGGCTTTATACTCTTCTTTTCCTTTCTTAAAGGTGTGTATTCTGGAAGAGAACTTGTTCTTCTTGATCTTAAGACAATATGATTTAATATGCCCTTTTCTTATTACATCCATAATAGATGAGTTGACTCTTACTTCCTCTCTTCTTGTATTTCCTTGCCCTTTTGCTCTTTTTATTTAAAAGGAATTTCTTTACTTGGTTAGTGATGAGGGAAAGCTATTCATCTTCATTACTATCTTTATCATCACTAGAAGAAGAAGAAAAAGAAGCTAATGAATAAAAAGAAGAAAGAGTTTTAGAATGTAGCTCTTTGGCTTTCAATGCCAAGTCTTTCTTTTTCATTCATGTGTTTCCAGCAGCCTTTTCAAGAGTAATTTGATGAGCTAATAACTTTCCCATAAATTAATCAAGTGATAAGTCCCCTAGTTTGTTATCTTCCTCTATGGTTGCCTTTCTAGCTTCCCACTTATCTTTGGGAAGAGTTCTTAGGATTTTTTCTATCATGTCCTTATTTGAATAAAACTTTCTAAAGTTTTAAGATTGCCCATAATGTCTATAAATATATCGTACATCTTGATACTAGGTTGGTAAACAAAGGTTTCATACATGTATGTATATAAATGAATCTTTTCTTTTTCACTTCACTGGTTCCTTCATGATGAGTTAGCAAGGTGCCCTATATTTCTTTGGTTGATGTACACATTCTCAATTTAGCATACTGAGACTTGTGGATTGCACAAAAAATAACATGCATTACTCTTTTATTCTTAAGGGCAAAATTTAAAAATTCACCACTTTTCTGTGTGTCTGATATTGGCTTGAAATTTGAATATGTTGTCTCATTATGTGCCTAATTTGTTTGAAAAGAAGAATCAAGTCATTTGGATAATTATATCTAGATTTATTTCTGTGAGAATGTAGCAAGCTTAGGCTGCCATATAAGAAAAATATGCATAAACACTAGGTCCACTTGCATGAATCATGCCATAGTTGCATACCAAGCATTTATAATCATTTTGACATACTTATAACCATGTATGTATCAAATGTTAGGATCTCAAAACTTTGAGGAAGCCCTAGAGAGAGAACCAAACCTACCATAAAGGTTGGTCACAGCAAAAAGTGAGTAAAAACCATAATTAGATTCAATGTGTGTGTGTGTGTGTGTGATAATTTTATGATATGATTATGTTCTATTACATGTATATATGATTGAATTGTTACATTTTACTTATGAGTACAAGTCAAGTGAGAATCATATGCCCTTAATGATTACTTGGTATACCATTTGTGAATGAGCACTTGCACATGGAACTAAAAAGGTGTTGTGACCGGCTTGTCAAACACTTGCAAATCACATGGAAGATGGACTAATAGGTCACATTGGCATATGTTATTGATCAAATGAATCACTTGTTATATGTTGGCCAGCAAAATCAAATGTCACTTGAATCACATGAATTCTCGGGAGTAGTATTTGCCTTGCATGGTCACGACAAAAATTAATCTATTGCACTTACACTTGCATAGTCAAATGTTATACTTGCAATGTATCCTGATGATATTTGATTGTTGGCTGTGATATAAGAATATGATTATTATTTTTATTCATTGAGTCGCAACTCACCAAATTGCAATTATATTTTTCAGATACCAAAGAATGGGGATTGGACACTTTGATGCTTAGAGTTTTGCATTAAGACACATAGACCACAAGTCGTCGGTTGAATTCCAACTCTCTCTCTCCTTGTGTCATGTACATATATTTAGATAGGAACTAGTTATGGTCACTAATCTTGGCATTAGTTAACATATATGTACATTAAATACATGTTTGATTGTGCATGTATGATGAATAAAACCTTTATGCATATGTATTTTCGGACATGAATGCTATGAGTTTTGTAAATGAAAATGGTCGCTACAGTTTTTGGTAACAGAGTGGGGATAGGTTCCATAGGGACATACATATGAACATGACATGAGTTTTGCACTATTTTGCATTATCATATGACATACTATTATATGTCTATAAGACATTAGCAGAAGGTAGTCATGGTAGTACCTATGGCTCACCAAGGAGAAAGGAGTCAGCCGATTTGCATTCCATAGAAGCATCATGCCAACCATTAAGAGATCAACCTGTTGATAGAGTTATATCTCTTACACATTCTCATGCATAACACATATCTCATGGTCAACCATAATATAGAATTGGTGAACCAACAGTGCAGGGTCCAGAAATTCAAAGAGAGAGAAGGTATGATAAATTAAGAAAACAGGGTGTTATTGACTTCACTGGTACCACAGATCCATTAGTGGCAGAGACATGGCTAAAAAGAACACAAAGAGTTTTGAACTTGATGAAATGCACACTGGCAGAAAAGCTTGATTATGCAGTATCACTATTACAGGGGGATGCATATGATTGATGGGAAACCATTCTAGGGAGTGATGCCCAACCTCCAGTGCTTACAGGGGATGACTTTCTTCATGAGTTCAATAACAATTACATGCCAGAAGTATATAAAGATGATAAAAGAAGAGAGTTTTTGAACCTAAAACAAGGGCAGATGACTATAGCTGAATATGAGGTAAAATTCAATCAATTATCTCATTATGTGTCCTTTATGGTAGCCACTGATAAAGACAAATGTCAAAAATTTTAAGAGCGACTGAGATATGAGATCAGAAGTAAGATCACAACTGCAGATCTTGAAAGTTATACCAAACTAAAAGTTGTTGCAATCAGGGTGAAAAGATTAAAAAAGGAAAGGATGGAGCAATGAGTAAAAAGTGGGTCTACTGAGTTTATAGGGGATTTTAACAGAAAGAAATGTAAACGTAGAGATTATATGTCATCACAGTCTAGTACTAGGCGTGGTTATTCTAGCTATAGAGGCAAATGATTAGGACTTTCATCTTATGTAGGCAGAGGTCAAGGTCAAGTTATGTAACAAAGACCCTTATGTGTATATTATGGCAGACAATATATGGGTGAATGTAGAAAATTGACTGGGGGTTCTACTTTTGTGGGTCTCTTGATCATAAGCTTAGAGACTGTCCTAAAAAATCTAGAATGTCAAAGGGAGCCAGAGGCAGAGGCAGAGCAACATCAGAGCCTATAGTTGAAGTTTCAAAGGCAAGTGGAGTTAGAGTATCATTTGGTAGAGGCAGAAGTAAAGGTCGAACAACCATAATTGGCCAAGGTATAAGCATATCAGAAGGTCAGAGTTCTAGACCTCAGACACAGGCCAGAGTATTTGCCATGACTAGGCAAGAAGATGTTGTTGCTTCAGAAGTAATCATTGGTAAACTTCTTCTTCATGATTTAGAAGTCAATACATTAATCGATCCTGGCTCCATACATTTATTCATTTCATTAAACATGGCATCACAATTATGTAGTAAGCATCAACCTTTAGGTTTTGATCTATGTGTTAATACTCCTTTAAGAGATGTGATGAATTTGGATAAGGTATGTTGTGATTGTGTGATTCACATTGATGATGTTGAGTTGAATGCTGATCTTGTACTGTTGCTACTATGTGAATTTGATGTGATACTAGGTATGGATTGGTTGTCCAAATATCATGCAATAGTGAATTGTTTTGCTAAGGAAGTTGTTCTAGAATCTCCAAATCATACAAGGGTTATGTTTGAAGGGGAAAGGCAAATTGTACCTACATGTCTAGTTTATGCTATCAAGGCTTTTCGCAAGATTAAAAGTGGTTGTGAGGCTTATTTCGCACATGTGTTAGACATAAGGTTAACAAATGAATTACTTGAGAATATTTTCGTAGTAAATGAGTTTCCAGATGTGTTCCAAGCTAACTCACCTGGTTTGCCACCTGATAGGGAGATAGAATTCACAATTGAGCTAGTCCTAGGAACTGCACCAATATCCATACCACCTTATAGGATGGCTCCAGCTGAGTTGAGAGAATTAAAAACCTAATTGCAGCTTGAAAAGGGATTCATCAGGCCTAGTGTGTCACCATGGGGTGCTCCAGTATTTTTTGTTAAAAAGAAAGATGGGACAATAAGGTTGTGTATTGATTACAGGCAGTTAAAACGAGTCACTGTGAAGAACAAGTATCCTTTACCAACGATAGATGATCTGTTTGACCAGTTACAAGGAGCACGGGTGTTTTTTAAAATTGACCTAAAATTAGGATATTATCATCTCAAAATTTCAAACTCAGATGTACCGAAGACAGCTTTTCGAACCAGGTATGGGCATTATGAATTTTTGGTGATGCCATTTGGTTTGACTAATGCACCAGCAGCGTTTATGGCTTTTATGAACAAAGTATTCCAGCCTTACTTAGACAAATTTGTAATTGTGTTCATTAATGACATACTGGTGCATTCAAGGAGCAGAGAGGAGCATGAACAACATTTAAGGATTATGTTGCAAATTTTGAGAGAAAAATGGCTATTTGCTAAATTAATCAAGCGCGAGTTCTAGATAGACCATGTGGTATTTTTAGGACATATAGTTTCTGAAAAGGGCATAAAGACAGATCCAAACAAAATTTGAAGAAATAGTAAAATGGGAAACCCAAAGAATGTTGCAGAAGTCCAAAGTTTCTTAGGACTAGTTAGGTATTATCGTCGATTTATTGAGGGATTTTCACTTATAGCTGCTTCTTTGACTAAGTTACGTCGAAGAAATATACCATTTTAGCGGTCTAAAGCATGCCAGGAGAGTTTTGATGAATTAAAAGATAGATTGATATTAGCTTCTGTGTTAGCCATTCTTACTAGTAATGGAGGATTTGTAGTATATAGTGATGCCTCTCATCAAGGTTTGGGATGTGTTTTAATGCAACATGGTAAGGTTTTTGCATATGCATCTAGACAATTGAAACTTATGAATTATCTTATCTAGTACATGACCTAGAACTTGTTATCATTGTGTTTGCTTTGAAAATATGAGACATGTACGGAGAAACTTTTTAGATATTTACAGATCACAATAGCTTGAAGTATTTGATGAGCCCAAAAGAATTAAACATGAGATAGAGGTGATGGTTAGAACTGCAAAAGGATTATGATTGTACCATTAAGTATCACCCAAGGAAGGCAAATGTGGTTGTTAATGCTTTGAGTAGGAAATCAAGAAGCGGTGTAGCTCATTTACAGGTATTTCATTGTCTTATTTAGTTCAATTACGAGCAAATAATATGAAATTAAACATACAAAAGAATGGGGTATTGATTGTTACTTTTCAAGTGAGACTAATGTTGCATGATCAAATTAAAAAAGCACAGGGCAAGGATCCAAAGTTACATAGAATGATTGAAATGGTAAAATAGGGGAGACAAGGTGATTTTGATATTCAAAATGATGCCTTGATGTTGGGTTCTTGTATTTGTGTGCCTAATGTTGACAACTTGCAAAGAAAAATCCTATAAAAAGCACATAATGTTGTATATGTCATGCATCTAGGAATGACGAAAATGTGCAATACCCTGTGATCTCATTTTTGGTGGCCTAAAATAAAGAAAGATGTAGCAGCCTATGTTTTAACATGTTTGACTTATCAGCAGATCAAAATAGAACATCAAGCACCAGCTGGAAAATTGAAACCATTGATGATTCTAGTATGGAAATGGGAAAGAATAACCATGGACTTTGCATATAGGTTACCAAAGACTTTGAAGAAGAATAAGGTTATATGGGTGATCATTGATAGACTAACTAAGTTAGCTCATTTTTTGCCTATTCGGTGGGATAGTTCGCTTAAGCACTTAGTCAAGAAATATGTGGATGAAATTGTCAGATTACATGGCGTTCCTGTGTCCATTATATCAGATAGGGATCTAAGATTTACATATTGATTTTAGGTCAGTTTACGACAGGCTTTGGGTACCAAGTTGAGTTTCAGTACTGCTTTTCATCCTCAGGTAGATAGGCAATCAGAAAGGACTATTCAGACAATTGAAGACATGCTTCCAGCTTTTGTGATAGAGTTCAAAAGTTCATGGGATGAATATATTGCCTTGATTTGAATTTGCTTATAATAACCATTATCATAGCAGTATACAGATGGCACTATATGAAGCACTATATGGAAGAAAATGTCAAAGTCCAATCTATTAAGATGAAGAATGGATGCGTATTTTAGAAGGGCCAGAACTAGTGCAAGACAATATAGACAAGGTGAAGGTAATTAAGAGCAAACTTAAAGCAGCACAAGACAGGGAAAAAAGCTATGCAGACCAACACAGAAGAGAAATGAAATATAAGGTGGGAGACAAAGTGTTCCTTCAAGTTTCACCATGGAAAGGAATAATTCGATTTGGCAAGAAGGGGAAACTGAGTCCTTGATACATAGGACCATATGAGATCTTAGAAAGAATTGGTCTACTGGCTTATAGGCTAGCACTACCACCGAAAATGGCTCAGATTCATGATGTATTCCATGTGAGTATGCTCAAGAAGTATTGATCTAATCCTACACATATACTTAGGGATCCAGCGATAATATTTGCATATGATGTAAGTTATATTGAAGAACCAGTGGAAATCATCGGTTATAAGACAAAACAGTTACAAAATTGAAAAATCCCTTTGGAAATCATTGGTTATAAGATAAAACAGTTACCTATAAATAAATTTTGATTGATTTGCTATATGGAAAGAGATATGGCTCATTGATTGGGACTGACCCTGTTCTAGGATGAAACCTCACATTTCTTTTAATTTTATTTTCCAAGAATTTAATGGCCATAGATTTAGAATTTGATGATGGTCTAAACTTGAAAGTTGTATATTTATGTCTGATATACATTCTTGTGAAATAGTTTTTCCAAATGCAACATGGTTATTGAGATATTGTCCCTTCATCATGATTGGTTGTCAATATGTTACAAACCTGCTCACCCTGAGATTTGGTCCTTTGTTTTGGTGACTTTATAGAATGAATTAGACAATTAGTAAAAAAATGAAAAATGTTCCTTGATATGTTTTGTAATGGGTGGTAGATTATTATTACAACTGGATTGGTACAATTTGATATACACCTAAGAATGTAAGATTATTATTACAAATTGTTTTATGTTGTGTGCTTGTTATAACATAATAAATAATGGTGTTATAGAGTTTATTTTAAAGTATAAGGAGCATCTAGGAATTAGGAGATGGATGGAGGTGCTTAAGGAGTGAAAAAGAGGGACTAAAAGAGGAAAGTGAACTTCCAACCAATAGGAATGCAATACCATGATTTTGTCTTATTGCAATAAACTTACAAGTGGAATTTTTGACCTTTAAGGATTAGAATTAAGGGGTTAGACGTGAGTTATAGCAGAAGAGAGAGAGAGCTAAGGAAGAAAGAAAGAAAGGAAGAAGAAGAAGAAGAAGAAGAAGAGGAAGAAGTGTGGGCTGCCTAGGAAAAAGTCTTAAGGTTTTTTTATTCTAGGAAAATAGGTAAGTTAATTTATCTTCTTCTCAACTAAAATTAACCTCCAATTACATGTTAATCATGCATGGTTAGTATTGTCCCTTGGCACCAAGAAGGGGGGGTTGAATTAGGGTTAAAAAATTTTAAAGACAAAGAAGAGGGGAAGAAAAATGAGTGGAAAGGAGACAACGATTTATAGTGGTTCAGGTATAATCGACCCTACGTCCACTCCCCAATTTACCAATTAGGTATTTCACTATCTCAAGGTGTTTTCAAGCTCACACCCAACTTGTACAACTTGTGTTTTGACGGCTC
>CATIWR010153978.1:0-24239 GCA_949677035.1 Omphalea diandra
GCAATGGATAAAAATTTAGTAACCAATTGATATATGTTGCTAAATTAGCAACAAATCGAATCTATTACTAATTTAGTAATAGCTTTTTTATTTTTTGCTAAATTAGCAATGAGTGAAATATTAGCAAATATTTTAATTACAGGCAAAATTAGTAACTAATTTTTGACTTTTAGCAATGAAAAATCTATTGCATTTTTTTTATAGTGCTAAGAAAGAGATCACTCATTGGAAAAGTGATTTTTTTTTTTTCAGAAACAAAATTATTTTTTATTTTAGATTAGTTTCCTGAGGGAATGAGAAGAATAGTGAGAAAAGAAAATTTAATGTAAAACTAAGGTATTATGGATATTATATATAAATTTAATAAAAAATTAATAAAAAGTGTGATAATTTAAAAAAATCAAAAGTGGAAGATGTCGTAGTATAATATATGAAAGTGAAGGACTATATGAAAGTGAAGGACTAAGTAGTATAATATTATAAAATTTAAGAGGCTCAAGGTATTAAACCCTTGTAAATTTATCAAATTTGATAGAAATAATTTAGTCATGATGAAACCTGTGGTACCAAACTGAGTAATTGGGGGCTTTTTGGGTAGATGCTTGCAAAATAAGAGAATGTGAGGGGAAAGTTTGATCCTATGTTGAAAGTTCACTCTAATATTTAAGTCAGATGTTGTTATTTATAAGTGAAAGTAATAGTATAAGACACAATGAATAAATTCGCTTATTGAGTCATTTTATGTAATGACTTTGATGGACTATTTAGACAAGAGTGAGCATACTTTTTATAGAGAATGATGTTTTCTCAATCATGTGACACTTCGTGAAGAGAATAGTGCTTCCTGAAGAGGATTATTCTTCCTAAAAAGGATAGTTAGGGATGGATTGAAACAAGCCAAACTGACCTAGCCATTACACTATCGACCTAATTAAAATTGAGTGGATGGCTTCACTTTTAACCTAATTATTTTGAGTCTATGATAAGTTAAGTGGATTTGATCCATGATTTTGTACTAAGCCTCATAAAAAGGAGTGTGCATGGCTATATTAGTAAATGTAATATCATATGCCCGCTTTAGTCTGAGTTTGTTTACATATTAGGTATAAAAGCATTTGAAAGGAAAATAATTAGGTTGCCAAAGGATAAATATCAAACAAGTTGAGCTAGGTTGCACAACAAAATAAATAAGCCAAATGGTTCGTGTTTTTGATAGAGAGAAATTTAAATAGGCTAAGTTGTCACATAACACATGATTAGTATGTTTGGAGCCAGTATCACCAATCAAAGCAGTCTTAGTCATTTGATGAAGGCACTAGTTCAGTTAGCCAAACTCTTTTATCTTCTGTCATGGGTCTATAAAAAGGGAAATAGAAACCAAAAACATTTGCATTTTTTATGATAAAGATTTAACTACAAAAGTAAATGTTATGAGAGAGTTGCATGTTACAGTTATAAGATTCATCAAACAAAGATTTGATTTTAGACTTCACTTTTAAATTTTAGGTTTTATTTTTGAATAATGGACACCATAGAATCCATGGACATTGTGAAAGCTAAAACCATTTTTGTGCCATCATCTTTTCCTCTGTAAATCACCCCCCTCCTCACTTATGCTGAATGTAAAAGAGATGTTGCATGCTAAAGAGTTTATAATGGATCAATATGAAGAAGAAAAAATGAGGAGTTTAAGAATGAGATGAGACGATAATTGATAAAGAGGGTGAGGACAAAGAAGTCCCAAACGAAAAAGGGCTAAAAAGCATCAAGCTAGTGTGAGTAGAATATCCTTTAAAGCCTTTAAGGATTTGAAGAACCAAACTCGAGTCTTCAAAGTGAAGAAAAAGATATTTGAGCTAAAGCTAGCAAAGATACATCGTAAGTACGACATCTCGAAGGAGTATGAGTTGGAGGTATCAAGCTCAGAGCTGAAAGTGTACTCCCATACTAAACTAATTTATACTGCATGAGGAGGACCTAAAAGTGAGTACTCAGTTACCCTTACCAAAGTTCCTGTAGAAGCTTTTGGGAGCGTTCGAGTTAGCTGTCTTTTAAAATATCATCGAACAACATTAGGATGTTCATTGGGATACACCTGCTAGCTTGAGAGAAAGGTATAAGCTTGACTATAGGTGTGTTAAAGCACCAGTAAATGGTTATGCACCAAACTGTGGAGGAAAACTATCATGTGACTGCAAAGCTCGACATAGGGTTATTCAACCACTTTCCCTCTTCTATAAAAAAATGAAAGCTCAAGTCCTTTATGGTGACTTATGTAAAATACTATTGTTTCCTTCCAAGTGGTTGACTAAAGAGGAATGGGATGTTACCATCAATGTATTTGAGGAGGAGAAAGAGGTGGTGAAAAACTTCAAGCTGAAATAAACGATCTAGTGGATCTTTTAAAGCTAATAGAAAAATATTATCCCATCACATAAATCTCTCAGGTATATTCTATTTACTTTGAATTATAAGGTGCATACTAATATAAATGTTATATTTTGTGGATATGGACTTCAAAGTTAAAAAGAAGATATTCCCAGGCATAAGGCAACTTGGGTTGAGTAAGAGGAGCCCAACCTCCAAAATACCTGAATAAAAAAAATGACTGACTGAAAGAAGATTCAAAAGGAGCCAGAGGTGATCAAGCCTTAAATTTTGAATGAGTCTAAGCTGCCTACTCTTACTGAGGAAGTGAAGGTAATAGAAAAAGTGGACAAGTCATTTCCCACCAAAAAAGCTTAGACATAAGCAGTGGATGTGAACTCGAAGGCGAAGTTGTTCATGCTTTTGAGGAATCTGAGTCGATGTCGAGATCACTGAGGATTTTTAAAGGGCAAATATAAGGAATAGGGCTTATCCGATGGTAAAAAAGACCTTAGAAAAAATTTATTTTATAAGCAGTCTAAGGCTAAGGGGTAGCTTAAGCACTTGTCGAATAAACAATTGGCAAATCGAGCTAAAATGCTTAATCTCAAGATAATGTACACATTTCTTTAGAAATATAGAGAAATTACTTATTGGCTAGGTACGTACTTGTGGAGGCGATAGTAATTAAGGCCATTTTGAGTAAGCGCTCGATAGCCATAGAAAAGGAAATGAATAACATAGTTGAGCCTAACGGTAAGATGATAAAGGCTCATGAAGAGCTAGCTATGTTGATGAAGGACCATCAGGATACTTTGAATCAAATGGGGAAAGGGATGAGACTTCTCAATGAGGCTTAGGAGGTGCTCAAGGCTGAACAGGTGAAAAGTGTTGAACTAGCCAATTGAGAGAAGAAGCTAGTATATAGGAGAACTAAGGCTAAAGCATACATTGTATTTATAAAAATAAAAGAGCAAGACACTTGAGCTCTAATAAATAAAGAGATGGTTATGATATACTTTGATCATATTGTTAAAATAAGGCATAAGTTAGACAAGGCACATCTAGACATTAACTTTGAGTATGTATGGAACATTCTCCTTAAGGATGAGAAAAGGAAGTGAATAAGGTAGAAGAATAGGTATACGTTAAATGTAACCCCGAGCCTATCCTTTCATTTGTAAAATTTTTTCTAAAAAGTAAAAGAACTCTTCTTTACTTCATTTATGTATGTCTTCATTTTCTGATAATATGAAACATACCAAACTCCAAAAGATAAGTTAAAATGATTTTAAGCTAATAATGAGATAAATTTAAGATACCAAGCCATTTGAACTGTTAAATTAAACTCAATAATAGGATGTCAAGCTAGTCGTATTTGAGAAATGTTATGTTTAATCGGATCATAGAATTATTACTCATGAGTTTTACTTTTAAAGGCATTCATTGGCCATAGGCTTAACAACCTTTTCAATGTATAAGGATAATAAGCTTGGCACATGCTTTAGTAGTGTGAACTTGATTAAATAATAACTCAGAAATATGAAAAAGAAAGGTGAAAACCCTTTAAATTGATTGAATGAAAGAAGCACAATGGTTAAGATTATGCTCAAGCCTTATTACAATAAGGAACAACTAAAGGTTGTTATCAGATGAAATATTTCTTAAGATTATCTATGTTTTATGTTTGAGGAATAAGTTTGTCATCCATAGCTTTTAGTTTATAATCTATAAGTCCCACTACCTTGATGAATTCGTAAGGTCCTTCTTCGATAGTAACAACTTACCAATACTAGCTTTGCCTTTGGTCATATCAGCTCTCTTTAAGACCAAGTCTACTACCTCAAGACTTTAGTGCTTTACCCTTTTATTATGAAATTGAGCTACCCTTTGCTAATGTGCAACAATTTGAGTGGCAACATTTTCTCATTTGTTAGTAAGAAAGTCAAGATTAAGGTGAAACTCGATTTCATTCTACTCAAGATCATGGTGAACACTTGAAAAGAAAGGAGGTCAATTTATACAAGGATGATTGCCTTTGTTTCATATACCAAAAAGAATAACATCTAGCATATTGCAGTTCTTGGGATCATGCCCATAAAATGTGGTTAAGTTGATCTATGCATGCACTTTGAGCATCTTTCAACCATTTTTTGAGTCCTTATAAGATGGTCTATTGGTCACTTTGGTCATACCATTCAATTAAGGGTGTATACCATTCATAAGATGATCTTATTGGATAGGTCAGGATAATAAGACCTAAACTACTCACAATCAAATTGCTTTTCATTGTCAGTGATGAGCATGTTTAGTGCATAATTTACATGTATTTCATAGCTAATTCCTTTATAAATGTTAATGATATTTTGTTAATTTTGCATATGAAAAGGATTAAAGGAAGTAAATTTGTGTTTTTTAGGGTTAAAAAGGAGAAAAGTGGCCGAAGAGCAAGAAAAGGCAATCTAAGTTTTAGTTTTGAGCACTAGTGGTATATTAGGCATATGTCTTTTTACAAAGCTCCTAAATGAAGTGATTTAAAAGCCATTAGAAAGCTAAGACATAGAGCTAACTTTTACGTTTTGAATTTGAGCTAATTTGGCTATCTTTAAGGTCGAAAGTCCATTGCAATTCCTAATAAAAAAGTCAGGCAGAATCATTAGTCATGGCCATATGTTTGGGCATACATCAACAACATAGGAAGACCAAGCAAGATAGAAACACCAAGCACAACCATGCACACAACTATGCCTATTTTGCAAAAGCTAATTGCACATTGGCACGATCATGTGCATGGTCGTGCAGCTTAAATGCAAACCCACTCTTTTGAATGTTTTTCTTTCCATTCTTGGATTTAAAATTTCCTAACTAGAAGATTTGGTTTAAGCCTTGTTTAAGGAGGCAAGGAAGCATAAGAAATGGAGGAGATTAGCAAAAAGAGAAAATCATTCAAGCTTAGGTTACACTAACTTTCTAAAAACAAAAGGTGCAAGAATTCAAGCGATTAAGAAGTTCATGGCTATTCTCGGAGCTGTTTTTACTGTTACCTTTTATTTTCTTTATTCCATCACAAGCTAAACTTTTATTAGCTAGGGTTGTAAATGGATCTTGTATAATTTTTACAGGATTTCCTTGATATAAATCTAGTTGACTTCTTGCATCATCGGTACTATAAATTGTTGAGTATTAATTGTCTAATCCACTGTTCATTAATTATCTTAGTTTTGTGAATCAACAATCGAGAGATGCTTATCATGAAATGGAGTTTTTAATAATTCCTTTACTTTGTTATTAAGTTGAGAAACCTTAACAATTCATCGTTATCTTTAAAGTCTTAAAACAAGAGACAATTGCATGATGTTCGGCTTTTGAGTTGAGGAACCTTTAGCTGACATGTTTTTGCATGTCAAATTCTACTCAAATGCGATTAATTGACTACCTTAATGACTTAATAGTAGTATTTGATGCATGAATCAATTAGATAAGGATTAGGGATCCAAAAGAAGGTTATCAAGTGATGATGAATTCTAGCTATTCTAGTTGATTTATTATCTCTCATCTTTATTAGTATTTTACTTTACTTTTTTATGTATAATTAGAATTACCTTTCACTATTGATTTTCTAGATAATATAAGTTACAATATACTTCATACTTAATCCTTATGAGAACGATATCCACACTCGCAAAGTACGTTTTATTACTTCTGACCTATGTACTTACAACTTAGGGATTTTTGTATATCATGCACCCGTCATCAAGTTTTTGGCATTGTTGCTAAGGTTCGATGACTTTAATACTAAGTTATTATTTATGTACTACTTTAGAATTTTATTTTCCATTTTAACCTTATTTTTTGTCTCTCTGTTTTAGGTGCATGACTAAAACTCAAAATCAAGGAAATGAAGAAGATTAGCTTCCTGCCGATTTAGAAATTGAACACGCCCTAAATCAAAGAAGGCGAGAACAATAATAAGTTCAAGAGATGGTGAACCAAGTAGACTAACCTTTGAAAGAGTTTGCCATACCACTCTTGAAGGGTTGCAACTGACTATAACTCGACCTAATGTAAATGCTACCACTTTTAAGATTAAGTCGGCTTGCATACAAATGCTTATCAACACTCTTCAATTATATGGTCTTTCAAATGAAGATCCCAATGCTCATATAGCAAACTTCTTAGATATTTATAACATATTTTGGCAAAATGGGATGTTTGCAGATGTGATGAGACTATGCCTTTTTACATTCACTCTAAAGGACAAGGCAAAGGCATGAATTAACTCATTAGAACCTGGGAGTATAACCATTTGGGATCAAATTTTTCATGCATTGTTACGTAAATACTTTCCTTTATCTAAAACAGCTAGGTTTAGAAATGAGATCACTACTTTTAAGCAATTTGAGGGGGAGACATTAAATGAGGCTTAGGAAAGGTTTAAGGATCTTTTAAAGAGGTGACCAAATCATCAAATTCCAAAGTAGTCAATCGTACACACCTTCTATAATGGACTCTTCGGGCAAATCAAGATCGTCGTAGATACGAAAGTAGAAGGTTCTTTGTTGGATAAGACGACTAATGAGGCCTATGATTTTATTAAAACAATAGCAAACAACAACTATTAAGCTCATGAAAGGACTTCACCAAAGAAAGTAAACGAGATTCATAATGTGGATGCCCTTCAAACCTTGCAAGCTTAGGTATCTGCCTTCTCCAAATAATTAAATGCCTTTACTTGTAACACTGTGTCTTTTCCTTTCTTATAGGTTATGTGTAATTTTTATGGGAAATCAGGCATAAAAGTGTTAATTGTCAAGTGGGAAATCCATTTTCACAAGAGCAAGTGAAGTTTATAAGGAATTTTAATCGTCAGCATAACAATCCTTACTCTAATACCTATAACTTGGGTTGGCATAATCACCTAAACTTCTTTTGGTCCAACAATAACAATAACCTTAACTCCAAAACATAAGGACTGCTAAGTTTTCAATCCCTACCACCTAACTACTAACCTAAAGAAAAGAAATCAAACCTAAAGAACCTATTAGAAAAGTTCATAGCCTCAAACAATACTAAGTTAGAACAACATGAGGAGAATTGAGGTTAAGATGGACCCAGCCAATAAGAACCACTCCCGTTCCATCCATAACCTTGAGAGCCAAGTTGGCCAATTAGCCAATGCCCTTATTTCTAGATCCCAAGGTACCTTTCCTAACAACTCTGAAACCAACCCAAAAGACCAAGTGAAAGCCATTAGTCGGAGGAGTGGTAAGGAACTATAACCTAGGGAAGAAAGGGAAGCAAAAGAGGTGAAAGGAAAAATGGATGAGGATAAAGAAGAAGAACCAACCATAGAGGACAAGCCTAAAGAAAATATCAAACCATAAGTCCCTGATGTTCCATTTCCTTCTAGGCTCAAGCAAAATTTAGTGAGCAAACAATTTTTAAAATTTTTGGATATGCTCAAAAAGATCTAAATCAACATACCATTTGTGGAAGCATTTGCCCAAATGCCTAAATATGTAAAATTCATGAAGGACATCATTTTAAAGAAAAGCAAATTAGATGAGTGTGAAAGAATAAATTTGATTAAGGAACGTAGCGCAATCCTACTTAATAATTTACCTCCTGAAAGAGGAGATCCAAGGATTTCTACTATACCTTGTGATATTAGTCATGTTTCTTTTGAAAAAGCTTTATGTGATCTAGGATCTAACATCAATTTAATGTCTTTATATGTTTTTAAAAAATTAGGAATTGGCAAGATGAAGCCCACTAAGATTTTCCTCCAAGTAGCGGACCATTCGATCATCTACCAAAAAGAGATAGCTGAGGATGTGCACATCAAAGTTGGCAAGTTCATCATACCAATGGATTTTGTAGTTCTTGATATAGAGGTGGATAAGGAAATTCCTTTACTTTTGGGACAATCATTCTTAGTAACCGATGGTTCTCTAGTTGATGATAGAGAAGGCACACTTAAATTCAGAGTAGGAGATAAAGAGGTTGTCTAATGAAAAAACATATGGAGGATGAATGGTGCATAAGGATTGATGTCATTGAAGAATGCACTAAAGAGGACTTTTGAAAAAAGGAAATCGACTTGGTTGACATGATAAGCATGGAAAAGGAAAAAGAAGACCACCATTAAGGTAAGTACCCCAACTCTAGACTTTTGTGATAATCATTCTTCTTTTATGATTGATCCCTTAATCTATAAAAAGTATCTTAAGGTAACACCATCTTCTATTCTAAAACCTTATAAACTTGAG
The DNA here is from genome assembly GCA_949677035.1 of Omphalea diandra. Classification (NCBI taxonomy): domain Eukaryota; kingdom Viridiplantae; phylum Streptophyta; class Magnoliopsida; order Malpighiales; family Euphorbiaceae; genus Omphalea; species Omphalea diandra. The sequence continues at coordinate 8,637 of CATIWR010153978.1, forward strand.
CTTAAACCTTTACCCCCTCACCTTAGATATGCCTTTTTAGGAAGTGATGAAACACTACCAGTTATTATTTTTAATGAGCTTACCCAAACATAAGGAGAAAAACTATTGTTGGTGTTGAGGAATAGGATTAGAGCTTTAAGGTGGACCACAATCGACATGGATTAGTCCCACACTTTGTATTCATAAAATCTTAATTGAGAACAATCACAAACCAACTATAAAACACCTAATCCCAATATAAAGGACGTTATTAGGAAAGAAGTGGTAAATTGTTAGATGTAGGGATTATCTATCCCATTTCGAATAGCCCATGGGTTAGTCCAGTCTAAGTAGTTCCTAAAAAATGAAGGATGATGATAATTACGAATGATAACAATGAGCTTATCCCTACTAGGATCGTGATGGGTTGGAGAGTGTGTATTGATTATGGAAAACTAAATGTGGCAACCTGCAATGATCACTTTCCCTTACCTTTTACTGATCAAATGTTGGAAAGACTTGAAGGTCATATGCATTATTGCTTTTAAATGGATAGTTAGGCTATTATCAAATTCAAATAGAGCTGAAGGATCAAAAGAAGATAATGTTTACATACCCATATGGTACTTTCGCATATAGGTGTATGCCTTTTGTCTTATGCAATGCCCTGGCCACTTTTCAAAGATGTATGACGACCATATTTTTTGAAATGGTGGAACGAATGGTAGAGATATTTATGGAAGATTTTTCTATTTTTGGTAATACCTTTGAGGGTTACTTGGCTAATCTTGACAGGTTTCTAGAAATATATTATAACCTAGTTCTTAATTGGAAAAAATATCATTTTATGTTGAAAGAAGGCATTGTGCTTGGGCATAAAATTTCCTCTAAGGGAATTGAAGTGGACCGGGAAAAGATTAAAGTCATAGAGAAATTACCTCTACAACCTCTGTGAAAGGCATAAGAAGTTTCCTAGGCTGCACGAGATTTTGTCGACATTTCATTAAAGATTTCTAAACCTCTTTGTGACATCTTAGCTAAGGATATCTCTTTTATCTTTACTAATGACTATCTTGATGTTTTTCATAGGTTGAAAAAAGAACTCATCTCTGTACCGATCATGACAAAGTCGAATTGGTCTTTGCCATTCGAGTCGATGTGTGGTGTAAGTGACTACACCGTTATGGCTATGTTAGGGCAAAGGAAAGACAAAAGGCTTTATGTTATATATTATGCAAGTTAGACACTCAATGATGCCACTACGAAAAAAAAAGCTCTTGGTCATTATTTTTACATTTGATATATTTAGATCTTATTTGTTTGGTTTTAAAGTGATTGTTTATACCGATCATGTAGTGATTTGATAGTTACTAGAGAAAGAAAGATGTGAAGCTAAGGCTCATAAGATGAATTCTCTTGCTCCAAGAGTTCAATTTAAAGATCAAAGACAAGAAAGGCATAAAGAACTTGGTTGTCGATCATCTCTCTAGCCCATAACCTAGACAAGCGGAGGAAGTAAGTATTCCGATCAATGAAACATTCCCAGATGAGCAACTCTTCCTTTTGAAAGCTTTTCAAACTTCATGGTATGCAGATTTTGTGAATTACTTGGTAAGTGACATTATTCCTCACGATATTAATTCCCATCAAAAGAGAAAGTTTTTGCATGATATTAAAGTTTATTTTGGGAAGAACCTTATCTCCTTAAAGAATGTGTCGATGGTATTATAAGAAGAAGTGTATCGCAAGAAGAGATAGGAGATATCTTGCTTCATTGTAATGTCCAAGAATGTCTTTAGTCCCCCCAAAACTGCAACAAAGGTATTGCAAAGTGGTTTTTTTGGCCCTCATTATTTTTCGACTCTTTTGCTTTTGTCAAAACTTATAATAGGTGCCAAAGAATAGGTAATATCTTTAAGAGAAATGAAATGCCATTAAATTCCATGATTAAGGTAGAACTTTTCGACATATGGGGAATTGACTTTATGGACTCTTTCCCAAAGTCACTTGGCAATCAATACATCTTGGTGGCAATTGATTACATTTCGATGTGGGTTAAGGCCATTGCTACCCCGACTAATGATGTTTTCAATTTCTAAGGAAACACATCTTCATAACTTTTGGGACTCTGCGAGCTATTATAAGTGATGGGATCACATTTGTGCAATTGATAATTTCAGTCCTTACTCAAGAAGTACGGAGTAACCCATAAGGTTGCAACGCCTTGACATTCATAAACAAGTAGGCAAGTAGAGGTCTCTAAGAGGGCAATTAAGCATATTAATAAGAAAATAGTTAACTCTTCGAGGAAGGATTGGTCTATAAAGCTTCTTGACGCATTTTGGCCACCTACAAAATGCCAATTGGTACTATACCTTGCCATGTAGTATTTGGGAAAGCTTATCATCTGTTGGTCAAGTTAGAACATCGAGCTTATTAAGTAATAAAGTTTCTTAACTTTGATTCAAATCTTGTCAGTGCAAGAAAACTCTAACTCAATAAACTTAAATATTTATGTCTTCAAGCTTATGAGAACAATCAACTTTATAAGGAAAAGACTAAAAGGTGGCATGATAGTCATATTTTGAAAAAAGAGTTCAAGGAAGGACAAAAAGTGCTCCTCTTCAACTCAAGGTTACTATTCTTTCCAAGCAAATTCAAATCTCAATTATTTGGACCATTTATCATAATCAAAGTCTTTCCTCATGGGGCCATCAAAATAATGAATTCTAAAGGTGAGACATTGAAGGTAAATGGGCACCAACAAAAGCCATACTATGAAGAATAGATTGCACACTTGAGGGAGACTCATTATCTCCCACACACCTCAGCATAGAAGTAAAGCACAAGGGTTGAGCTAAGGACCTAAACTTAGCTCGTTTTGGGGCAATCCCCTATTTTTTTATTTTTTTGAAATTTTTTTTTTCCTTGTTATTTGTGTGTTTCCAATTTGTCTTGTTTGATTTATTTAGTTGTTTTGTTTATATTTGTTTTATAGGGCATCCTTACAAGGAACATAATGTTGTAATTGCCACAATCCACTTAGAGGAGTTTTCTTATTCTCTTCCTCTTTGATCTCCATTTTGTGCCTTCTTATGTACATATAATTGAGTTGTTTTAGTTAAATTCATTATTTTGATATGTAAAAGATATGACCATGAAGGGTAAGATTCAAGGCCATATTGGTGGTCCTTCTAATTAAACCAACCAAGTTTCATAAAAAATACCAAGGAATTCAAACTTGGTAGCACATGCACGACCATATGCACAACCGTGCATGTTTTGGAGTTTTAAAACATCAGGACAGTAGGATAATGCATGGCCATGCACATAACCATGTCGTTTAGGGAAGTATAAATAGTAGGGTCATGCACGGTCATGCAATATTGGTATAGATTAGGTAGAACATAATCACAGGATTGTGTGCACAACCATGCTACCCTGCCCATTCTTGGACAGTAACCTTTGGCACAACCATGCCAAACCAAAATTTTCAATTTAAAACCTTTGCACCCTCTCTTCTTCTCTACTTTCCTTTCTCTCTCACCTAGCACAACCATTCTACCTAAGTTCCTCACATTAAATTCAACCTTTTCCCTTCAAATTCCCCTTTAAACTTCACTCGATCTTCCTCTAATAATTCCCCCACATCAACCTCACCATAGGCAAATAAGGCAAGACCACCGCAAAATGCAAATTGGGTCCCTCGATTGATGATTCTTCTTCTACTAGGGGTAAACCAAAATTCATCAATAGAGAACAATAAGCAAGGTATGAGATACTCTCTAAAGGACCTTTTGTTCAAACTAAATTTCTAAATATAGGGCCTCTGAAGGTTATAGGTTTGTGGCATGAGATTAATGGGTATTTGCAAGATATTAAATAGGAAAAATTTACACAATACCATCCTTCCTATAAGGAATTTACCTTGGAGTTTTTGAGTATTTTTTATGTTGAAACTTAAGCTATGGGAGGGCTTTATAAATTTGGCATAATTTCATTCCAACTTTTTGGCAAAACCTATGTACTTTCTCTTAAAGAAGTAGCTAAAGATTTTGGTCTACCAAAGGATGGGTTAACCGATTTTCCCTTAACCTTTGATTATTAAGAAGCTTAAGATCCTTGGGAGGGCAAAACCTTTACATGGTTAGGACTAGCAAAATAGGCAAGATTAAGAATAAGGCCTTGAAATATATGCATAGGTTGTTGTCCTATTCAGTAACGGGTAGAGGGGAAAGCATTGATGGCGTCAATTGCTATGAATGTTATTTTTATGGTGTATGTGATGCAATATTGCCATTAAGACACCTTGGTGGGTTGTATACCACATAGGGAATGTGGCAAAGAAAGATTCAAGGGCCATTCTTGTCAGAGGTTTTGTCACCCTGATTACATAGTATTTGGGACTTTACAATCCATATGAAATGGAGGGGTTAACATAAGGGAAGGGGACTCATTTGCTTTCTTACAATTCAATGATGAGAATGAGACTTATTGTGAGGGTTGGCACTCCTTATATGTCAAAACCAAACTCGAATGTGGCAATTGATCATGATGAGCCCGAGGTTCCAATTGAAGGCAATTCTTCACAAGCTCCTCTCCCTACTTCCTCCAGACCATTGAAGGGTGTGCCAGCGTGCTTGGAGTCTAGACTTGAGCATATGGACCAAAGGTAAGAAGCCTTTGAAGATGAAGTGCAATTAAAGCTTGCTTTACTTGATAGCAAACTTAGTGGGTTGTGTAACAAAGTTTAAGCATATTTCGACCATGTTGGATTCCATTCAGCTTTACCACCTTCAGATTAGCCATCCATCTTATGTTCTATTTATGCTCTATTTATATGTTTATGTTTTGTTTATTTGTTTGTTATTTCTCTATTTTATGAACTTTTATTATTTTGATATGTTTTCTTTTATTGTCTTGATGGCTTGATACTCTTCTAGCCTTGTGTTGGATGTTTGGTTTATGTTGGCACTGCTTTTATAGACCTAGTATAAGGTTTCAAGCCTCCTTTTAGAACATTTATTAATGTAATGCTTTCTTCTCGCTTAGGCTTCTTTCATAAGGGAAGTTTTTATCCTTTAATTCTTTCTCCTCCTTTCATTTTTATCATTAAGGACAATGATACATTTAAGTTTAGGAAAATTTAAGAATTCCATATGCTAGAATGATGAAATTTGATAATTTAGATTATTAAGGAATTATTTTGAGGTCTAAAGTTGAATAATCAATGAAGAAATTGATAACCACTTATTTGAATCAATTGAGTTAGACTTGCTTATGATAATGATTTGGTCTTGATTAATATGTTTGATTTATAGTTTATTAACACAATAGAAAATTTAAACACACTTGCTAAAATATGGATTTTGAAGTTGAAATTGATAATTATGCATGATTTAGGTAAGTGGATACTTATACACATGCTAGACCATCTTTTAAGGTGAAATCCTAGACTTAGTAGTCCTTTGGAAATGATTAAGGCAATCTTTAATTACCACATTATTCCCCATCCATACCTTGATTTACATTGTTACTTGTTACCCCTTTAAGCCTTAATATATACTCACTTCTGAGTATAATTAGCCTTTTCTTTTTTTAACCTATAGTCCTCATTATAACCATATAATCTAAATGATCTTTTACCTCCTCTATCAACAGAATAGATTTAGGATATGGTTATATGATGATGTGTTATGTGTTGAGTCATTTTATGTGCATATTTGAAAAAATTTTGGAAAAAAAAAAGGCTCATTCATTGTTATATGTTACACCATAAGGATCAATTCAATTTTAGGGGTGGCATATTTGAAATTTTGCATTTATTTATACATCATTTGAAAAAAAATGAAAAAAGAAAAAAATCAGAAAAGAAAAGAAAAAGAAAGAGAAAATGGGAGAAAAAGAAAGAAAAGATGAGATCAAGCCACCAAGAGGGTAGCATAGATGCCTTATGAGTATGGGCAATGCACATGAAATGTTTCATCATACTTTACATCATTAGTATAGCTAATATCTTAACAAATTTCCCTTGCTTTGGACTTGATCACTTATTGAAAGCCTTAGCCATATCCTTACATTACAAGCCTAAAATTCCTTATGATCCTTAGGGTGCTAAGATCAACATTAGTAGAGAAAGGAAGGATATTTTTTCCTATGGTCATATGTGACTTCTAAGAAGTTAAAGTTGAATCTTATTTAAGTTATGTATGATTAGAAGTGAAATTTTGAATTAAATATGTTGTCAAGACACACACACACACTTTATTGTGTTAATTAATTATAAATAAAGTGTGGTAATTAGGAAATAGTTATTGTTATAAGTTTATTTGCTCAGTTGATGAAAATTGTGGCTATCGCTGAAATAAACTTCTCCTTAAGACCTTGGAACTTGATCTTGATCATTTGAATTATTCGTTTTTACTTGGATTAGTTCTTGCTTAAGGACAAATAAGAGCTTAAGGACAAATCAGAGTTTAAGTTTAGGAGAATTTTTTTGGTGCATAATTTACATATATTTCATAATTAATTCCTTTCTAAATATTAATGATATTATGTTAATTTTGCATATGAAAAGGATTAAAGGAAGTAAATTTGTGTTTTGTAAGGTTAAAAAGGAGAAAAGTAGTCGAAGAGCAAGAAAAAACCATCTAAGTTCTAGTTTTGAGCATTGCTAGTATGTTAGACATATCTCCTTATAAGAAGCTCTAAATGAGGTAATTTAAGAGCCATTGGAAATATAAGACATAGGGCTACAACTTTTATGTTTTGCACTTGAGCTAGTTTGGCGATCTTTAGCGCCGAAAGTCCATTGCAATGCCCAAGAAGCAAGTTAAGCAAAATTAGGCATGGCCATGTGCATGGTTGTGGATCAACAAGGTAGGAAGACCAAGCAGGACAAAAACATCATGCATGGCCATGCACATAGCCATGGCTATTTTGCTAAAGCTAATCGCACATTGGCACCGCCATGCTCATAGCCATGTAGCCTAAATGCAAACATACTCTTTCGAATGTTTTCCTTCCCATTCTTAGATTCAAACTTTCCTAAGTAGAAGACTCAGCTTAAGCTTTATTTAAGGAAGCATAAGAAAAGGAGGAAATTAACAAAAGGAGAATATCATTCAAGTAAGGGCTACACCAACTTTTTAGGGAGAGAAGGTACAAGAATTCAAGCGATCAAGAAGAAGTTCATGACTATTTTATTATTTCCTTTTCTTTTCTTTATTTGTTATGAACTAAAATTTTATTGGCTAGGGTTATAAATGGATCTTGTATAATTTTCATTAGATTTCCTTAATCTAAAACTAGTTGATTTCTTGTATCACCGATATTATAAATTATTAAGTCAATTATTTAATCAACTGGCCATTGATTATCTTAGTTTTATGAATTGACAATTGAGAGGTGATTTTCATGAAATAGAGTTTTCAACAATTCTTTTGCTTTGTTATTGAGTTAAGAAACCTTAATAATTCATCGTTATCTTTAGAGTTTGAAATAAAAGGCAATTGCATAATGTTTGGCTTTTGAGTTGAGGAGCCTTTAGCTAACACGTTTATGCATGTCAATTTCTACTAAAAAAGGATTAATTGACTACCGTAGCAACTTGATAGTAGTATTTGTTGTATGAATCAATTAAATAAGGATTAGGGATCCAAAAGAAGGTTATCAAGTAAAGTTCAATCCCTAGCCATTCTTACCCATTGATTATCTCTCATCTTTATTAGTATTTTACTTTGCTTTATTTATATATAATTAGAATCCTTTCACTATTGATTCTCTAAATAATATAAGTTACAAGATACTTAATACTTAAATTCAGTCCTCGTGGGAACGACATCAGTACTCACAAAGTACACTTTATTACTTATGACCCGTGCACTTGTAGCTTAGAGATTTCTATGTATCACAAACCCATCATTAGAGCACTTTTAGGAAACCGAATTGGTAGATTACCTGCTTCTTAAAAAATTTTAGTATTTTGGTCGAGGTGGTAGTAACAAAGACTTTAACCTAGGGCCATTTGGAGAAATGATCAATGGCTACCACAGTTAACTTTTTTTGCTAGGGTGCTTGTGGAAAAGGCTAAGGATATGAATCTTTCATTAAGAAATAAGCCAAGCCAAACCAATGGATTACTGGTTGGTTAAGGGTTGTTAAGGGATCGAGTTATGTCTTTAGCAAGCATCAAACTTTTTTATAAGCTCTTTTACATCTTTGAACATATAGGGCAAGAAATAATAGGACATAACTACATTTTGTGTCAGGTGGTACCAGCTTCTTATGCTCTATAGATGCCTTCATGAATCTCACGCACAACATAATTTTCATCCTCTAATGAAACACACCTAACCCAAGCTAACTATAAGATTATTTGTATAAGACACTATATTTTTTTAATAATCAATAGCTTTATTAATAATTCGTTGAGCTTTCTTAGAATCTATAGAAAGTTGCTTGTACTTTAAGAGGGCTCATCTGGTTATCTTCCTCAGCAATAACCGTTACATAAGCTATTTGGAGGTTATTAGGCTAATCTCTTTCTTCTAAAAGGACTTCATCAAGCAAAGTGATCCTAAAGGAAGAAGTTAATTTGGATAATAAGTCTGCATCTTCATTATCAGCTCAAAAAATTTATTCTAGACTTCAGCTTCCTGCTTTCATCTTGATTTTAGTCAGTAAGTGCTTAGCCTGCTCTATGTACTTGAGCATGGTGGGGTTTTTAATAGCATTGTTGCCCAACAATTGTTGAATCATAAATTATAAGTTACTATTTATGAAATATATCCTGTTTGGACTTCTTATGCTAGTTATAGCTCGATTATCAAGGCTTCATATTCTACAACATTGTTAGTACTCAGAATTTTAATTGCATAGCATACATTATAGTAATTTGGCTCAGGTTATTCAGAATTATGCTAGTTGTCACTCCCTATGTCCTAGAGGAACCATTGATAAATAGCTTCCATTATTTTTTTTTATCATAAATGGCTTCCTTCCTTTTCTCTGATCTTATTAATTTGATCATAAAATCAACTAACACTTAAGCCTTTAATGTCTACCTTAGCTTGTACTTGATATGAAATTCACACAATCGAACTACCCATTTAGATATTTGCCTCGAGTTTTTTACTTTTTGAAGTATTTTCTATAAGGGTTGATTTGTGCAAATAATAATAATGTGAGCTTAAAAGTACTATCTAAGCCTTACATCTAATCTAACTAGTGCATGAGCTAATTTTTCAAACATGAAGTACCTCAGTCTAACCGCTTTTAAGACCTTACTGATAAAATAAAATGACATTTGTATCCTCTCTTCTTATCTAATTAAGATTGAGGTGACCGTTTTTTTAGTGGCAGCTAGGTACATGAAAAGGGGTCCATCTTACCTAGGGTGCTTAGTAATAGAGGCGAGCTGAGGAACATCTTTAACTCTTTGAAAGCTTTTTAACATTCTTTGGTTTATGAGAAGTTTTTAAGGTTCCTTAGCCTTTTAAAGAATGTTGAGCTAAACATAAAATGAATCTATCTAAGGTTGTGATTCTCCTATTGAGTTTCTAAACTTTATTGATGGACTTGAGAGGTTGCACATTTAGGATAGCGTAAATTTTTGCCTAATTGGCTTCAATGCCTTGTTGGGAAATCATAAATCCCAATAACTTCCTAATTCAGACTCTAAAAGTGTACTTTTTAGGATTGAGCTATGTATTTTATCAATCAAAGACTGTTAGCGCTTTTTTTAGATCTCTAGTGTGGTCTTCAACTTGGCGACTCTTAACAATCATGTCATCTGGATAAACATTGATGGTTTTGCTAATATGTTCCTTGAACATATGATTGACCAATAGTTGATACATAGATCCTACATTTTTTAGACTAAAGGGCATTACCTTGTCGCAATAAGTGTTTTTATGGATGACAAAGTTGCAGTTCTATTCATCTAAGATAAACATTTTAATCTAATAGAACTCAATTGAGGCATTAATGAAAATGTAGAGCTCATACCTAATAGTAAAGTCCACTAACTAGTTTATATTGGGTAGCGGATAATTATTCTTTACGCAGGCCTTTATTGAGGTAAGTGAAACTATTTACCATTCAATTTTTTTTTTTTACAAAGACCATGTTGGTTAGACAATCAAGGTATTGGACTTCTTAATAAAGCCCCTATGAAGCAGTTTACACACTTCTTCAACAATTTCCTTCAAATGCTCGGGCATATGGTTTCTTCTTTTTTAGTTTACATGTTTGACTAAGCTATCAAGGTTTAACTTGTAGGCTATGACAGACAGGGTCAAATCCTATTATATCTTAGGTAGACCAAGCAAACATTTTGATGCTTTTGAAGAGAACCAAGCTAATGCCTTTTTAATTGATTTTATCAGTTTTGTCCTAATTCATGTGTGCCCTTCAATGACTGTTAAAGACTTTAGATCTCCTGCTAGTTTGGTGACTTTAAAGAAATGGTCATAAGAGACATTAAGTGGTTTTATGGTGATTGTATAGCTACTTGCTTAAGAATATTTATATAGGTTTCTTTTATGACTTTTTATCCCCTCTAAGTACAACAATAACTTTTTTAATAGGAATTTATATAGTTAAGCACCAAATGGAAGTATAAGTTGTTGTATCATTTAAGATCAACCTCCTAATGATTGCATTATAAGCGAATGGGATTTCTACCATCATCCATATAACTTTGAACTTTTTGGTGATGCCTAAATCTCCAAGCTCCATATTAAGCCTAATAACTCCTAGAACATCTACCTTTATTCTCTTGGGGCCAGTTATTAGCATTCAGACCAAGTGTAACTTATTGAGGTTTAGCATGAGAGCCTTGTATGCTTTAATGATTAACTTATTGATCAAATTGTTATCATTTACTAAGTTATGCTTGACTAGATAGTTCTTAAGTTGACTTTGAACCACCAGGGCATTTGTATGAGGGGTGCACAACCTTTTATCATATTCAAAGGAGAATGTGACTGGACAGAACATCAACTCAGCCATATAATTTTTATAATTTATGGAATAGACCTCTTGGATCTACCCTTGCTCTAGGATGAGTTGTCTCCTCTAGTGGTTCCCCCTATAATAACATTAATCACCCTTATATATTCTATGTTGGTGGCCCTTATACACCAAGAAGCAGGGGTTGAATTGTTGGGTAATTTTTGGACTTCTAAAGGAAGCACACACAAATAAGAGATTGAGAAAAAGTAGGAAAAGAATGAACACAAGTGTTTTATAGTGGTTTGGGGTATTAACCAACCTTACATCCACTCCTTAATTTACCAATTGGGTGTTTCATTAAATCATTAGTGTTTTACAAATTCACACTCAATTTAGTGTTTAGTCTTACATTAAACTTTATAAGTGTTTTCCTAAGACTCACATTCAAACCTTGCACAAGTGTTTTATCAAGGCTAACACTCAAACATATACAAGATTTTTCTATACAAAGGCTCACTCTCAAACCCAAATCCAATGGTGTTTAATGCTCACACCAAACAACAACAACTCAAATACAAGAAATTGAATGCTTAAGAGTTGAAAAATAAATTTGTAAGAGTTTGGCTACAATGTATGTTATTTTTTTGCATTTATGTCCATTTGAAGGAGTATTTATATGCTCCTACCATCAAATAGACATTACAAACAAAACTATGCCCAAATCTCAAAAGTATGCCAGGCAAATCCTGCATTTTATGCTTGTCAAATGAAATTCATGATCAAGACAAAAATTTATAGTTGGAAAATGCATTTCGCAGTCAGGATAAGAAATTCGCAGTCTCAATTTTGGTATGTGTCTAATGGCTATTACCATGTGGCAGCTTGATATTGGTCCTTTTGAAAACTAGTTGTTAGATCTGTCTAACGGATCTCAAAATTCGTGATCTCTACTAAAAGTTACGGGCACCACCTAGCCACAATATCCACCACCTAGCTGTAACACTCACCGCGAAACAAACTAAGCTTTGGAGTTCTTATTTTTCTTCAGATCGTGGTCACTACCAAAATTTGTTGTCTCACCTTTTGAACCTCTAATGGTTCTTTTCTAACTTCACGATCTCTACCAAAATTCGTGGTCGAGACGTTAGGTGGCAAATTTTCATACTTTGAGTTTTTTGTTTCTAATCACTTCTATTCAACTTTCAATGAGATTTTAACTTAATATCTACAACATCAACACCTAAAATTGATATTAGAACCTTTCAATCTATTTATTAAGATTAAAAAAGAGTCTTGACTTAAGTTTGAACAACTTACTCCAATATCTGTTATTGGGTTATTTGTCTTAATGAGCATCTTTCGGCTAGTGTTCATGCCTTGTTTCATTATTGGTTGGTCTTTTTCTAAAATGACCAAGCTTTCCTTGTTGAACTAGCTTTACAATCTCATTGAGCAAGTCCTAGCAATCTTTTGTGTCATACCCATTACCACGATGGAAATAGAAATACTTGTCTTTGTTTCTAGTGGCCAAGCTTTTAAAGGGGATAAATGTATTATATTCTCTCACCTTACTTTTTTTATCTAATAAAGCACCTCACTTCTACTTGTCGTAAGGGGAGTGAAGTATCGAGCCAAGCTATTGTATGAATTACTAGGGCTTGAGCATGAATCACTAATTTTGAACCACCCTTTGTCATTCCAATTATCACTTTAGCTTTTGTCCTGCTATTTTATATACAGACTGTGAGAGTAGATATGGCGATTATAATATAGGCGAATAAACTTGTGACTTCTTATCATTCCTTCATAAAAGTTCTTAGGATGATCGATGCTTAAGGAATCAAACAAGCCTTTGTTCTTGTAGTTACGGATCGTTGCATCAATGCCTACCTCATGGTTAAGGTTATTGATTTGCATTGTTATCTTATTGAATTTGGCTAGGTAGTCACATAGTGATTCCTCTTCTTTTTGGACCACATCATATAAGTTGAAAAAAATCTTGATTTGAAGGATGGCAAAGACAAGCCTAATTGCAATTAGTTAGAACAGTTGAGTATAGTTTTAGATCAATCCATAAACAAGGTCTTGACACCACTCTTGAGTGACTTCTTCTAGAGTGGAAGTAAAAATTTTACACAACAAGGCATTCAAACAATTATAAAGCTTGAGTTCATATCAAATTTGTATAAGTGATTCCTTGGATCGATTGAGCCATTGTAATTATCGATATAAGGGAGCTTGAATTTTCTTAGGACAAACTCATTTCTTATTTCCTGTAACAAAGGTTATGATCATATATGTGATTATTTAGAACAAAATATTTTTTAGCTTGTGTTTGCTTGATTGTGTGCATTTTTTTTGTTTTTTGGAGTACTTCATCATCCAAGGATAAGTTTTTTGAATGAATAGCTTAGTTGTTGATGGGTCTGTAGGTTGATTCCTCTATCTTTTCAAGTATCTCATACAACCAAGCACCCTCATTTCTAAGGTCGATTTCTCATCTGTTTAAGCTAGTTGGTAAGGTGGATATCCTCTAGTTTGGTATGGGCGAGCTGAAGCTAAAAAAGGAGAGCTTTGGTTCTAGGCTAAGAGCATTACATGCTTGTGATTTTGGTGAAGTTTTTGCTCAAGTTCTTACAACATCATTATGAACTCTTATAAGGCAGCTATAAAGTAGGTATTGGTTCATTGGTCTTGGGACTATGCATCAACTACATTGCTCGAGGCTTGTCTTCCTTTGTTGTTAAGGGGAAAAAGTGATGGGTAGCTCATGATGGAACATTTTTGGGCCCTAGTACATCTGAATGGTCATGCGAACATTGGTTTTTAAGATTAATGTTAAGAGAGGTTATGACTAGGAAATGAATAACTATCGATTCATTCCATGCTCATTGCATCAAATAATGAAACCTGTGGTATCAAGATAAGTAGTTTGGGAGCTTCATAAGGCGAGGCCTGCAAAACAAAAGAAGATGAAATGGGAGTCTGGCCTTGTGCCCAAAGTCCATTTTGATGCTTAAATAAGGTTTTACTATTTAAAAGTGAGAGAAATAGTATAAGACAATGAATAAAGTGTCTTATTGATGGCTCTTTATATAACGACTTAGGTGGACTATTTAAGTTAGAGTGAGTATACTTTTTATAGTGAATGATGCTTCCTCACTTGACACTTAAAAAGGATATTGCTTCCTAAAGAGGATGATACTTCTTGAAGATGATAGTTAGGGATAGACTAAGAGCCATGTATATAGGCTGAGACAAGCTATTCATTAAGATGTTAGCCCAATCAGGACCAAGCGGGGTGCATGATAAATTGAGTGGGCATGACTCATGATGTCATACTAAGTCTTATGAAGAGGAGTGAGTCTAACCCATATCAGTGAGGTTAATATCAAGTTATAATCAATTTCAAAGATTTAATTAATTAGAATTTCAACTGAATTTTTATTTATATGAAATACACAAAATGTGAATTTATAAATAAATTTTATAAAAACTATATAATTTATTTATATCAAAGACTCTTAAAGAATACAAAGGATAGAAATATGGGAGGGTAGCTAACGAATTTCATTATCCATAATTTAGAATGTATTTTTATTATCTTCACTAACATATCAAAATATAGATAATCATTGTTTCATATAATGAAAATTATATGAGCAAGCATATGAAAAAAATTTTAAAATTTGTTGTAAAAGAAATATGAATTAAATTCTATCACAAGAAAAGAATTTTGTTTGAAACAATCGTATAATTTCAAAAATACAAAGAATAAGCTTATATGAACATATATTCGACTTAATTTTTTATTAAGTTCTTAAAGTATATATGAACGTATATTCTACTCATTTAATAAGTAAACTCAAACGTCAATGTTAATCTCATTTAATAAATGATTCTAAGTTTAAACTATTCTAGGGATTCAAAAATTGTTTCTCTCTTTATATCAACTTTTTTGTTTAAGATTTTTTATATTATTTTTAATTTTGCATCGCCACTAATTAATCAATGGTTGTCGTCTTTTTTTCTTTTTGCTTTCTTTTTGTATTATTTATTGTTTCAATAAACTTATATTTTTCTTCCTATTAATAAATTTTTTTTTATTATGTGGAGATCTATATCTTTTATAGATATTTTATTCTCTCTTGTGGATGATTCATTTTCTTTTATACAGATGTTTTTTTTTTTCCTTTTTTATGGATATTTTCTTACTTTTTATGGTATTGGTTTATATTTATTGAAGAAAAACAATATTTATTAATTATGGAGTACTATTGATCTATTCTCTGTAATGATTATGATTTTTCAAGATTTTACTATAATTTTATTGAAAGGTTATTCAGAATGATATTACACTATCAAAATAATTTTGAAACCACGTAGAAAAGATCAAAAATAGTAAGTTAAATTATTTTAATCATTGTGTTAAGTTTAATCATAATTTTTCAACATTAATATCTTAAATTAGAGATTTCGAATGGGTATTAAACTAAATGAATCATACTATTTTATAAGAAAAAGTTTAAATTATTCCAGACTCAAAATCCATCTGGTTGGTTAGCAAAAACCCTCGTGAACTGAACGTTGACACTTATTTTCACGGAGATTCTATTCGCTCTCGTCCAGTACTTTCTTGGACTCCCACTTTAGAACACTTGTCCCATT
>CATIWR010153979.1:0-10985 GCA_949677035.1 Omphalea diandra
TTTAATAGTAGGAAATAATTTTCTTTGATAAGAAGGTAATATATCTATCTATTTTTTATATATATATATATATATATATATATATATATATATATAATTTATTTAATAAACTCAATCAATTGAAAATTTTATATAGTTTATATTTTTTATTATCAAATAGTAATATATGTGTTTCAATTAAAATACAATAAATTTAAAGAATTAAAGAAACTCATGCAAAATAGAGGCATTTCACTTGTAAAAAATTATATCCGAGTAATAATTTTAAATCATAGAAAAATGATGATTATATTGACACTTCTCGAAAGATTAACACTTCTTTAATTAAATTTAGAAAGAAGTTTTAAGGATAAAAATAATTCAAATATTAATAAATTTTTATTATTAGATCTATGTATAAAACTTTTATATTTTATAAGTAAATAAATTAATTTAAATAATCAAATTCTAAGAATAATAAAGTATCTCAATTCATTTGAAATCTTGTTTTTAAGTTTTTAAGGTAATTTAAGATATCAAATATGAAAAATAAATAAATCATTCTATTTCTTAGTATATTAAGTATGCTCTTAAAATGTTAAGATTGCTATATAGGCTATAGCAATAAAGAATACAACCATTTTTTTTAATTTTTTTTTATATGGGTAAACATGGAATGCAATCTAAGCTGTAGGAAATATTACCAATCGTTCTTTGATCATAACTTCAATTTTTTGTTTAGAAAAAAAAAAAAAAAAGAAAACTCTTGGACATGGGGTTTATATTGTATAGTGAACATGGAATGAAATTGAGAAAAATAAAATGATGACACTGCTCAATTATTTAGAAATTAGAAGATTGGTGTCTGGTTTTTTTTTTCTTCTTTTTATTTCTCGTTTTAATCACCACCCAGAATCCTAATTATAGTGTTTTAACACTTTTGTTATTAATTTTATTACAAAATTTTAAAATTAAAAAGCGATAAAATAAAAAAGAACTGTAATAACACTTTTTAAAAATATTAACATCACTGCACGTTGAAAAATAATAATTATTTTTCAAATATGTGAAATATTTTAAGTAATTAAGGTGATTTTAGTATATTGTTAACATGAATAGCTAATTTTAGCATAAAAATTTTTAATAATAAAAAAAGTAATAATTTGAAAGATGCTGTTAGTCCATGATCTGACTTGACAATTTAAAAATAGTAAATTTCTATTAGGTTTGATGATTTAGTTGTTGTTATGCCTTGTCCTTGAGGTCACTTCTTCCAGAAGTGACGTTATTTTAATAATAATAATAAGAAAAAGTAAAAGGTGGCAATAAAAAATTTAATTTCTGTCTAACTGCCACCGCCATGGGGTCCATCAACTGGGGCCTTCAGTAGTAACACGGCACGTCCTAGTAGTGGTAACTAAACACCAAAGTCGCAACGATTTGCACCACGTAGCCAACTGTAGCATCACGGGTTTATCCTAGGAGCTTGTATCTTTTAACAAGAAAAATACACCCACGATTGACTAGGTACGTAGGGTCCACCAAATCTGAAAAAATTACTAGGTTAACTTGAAGAGACACGTGGCAAGCGTACACACGTCAGTCAAGTTGTTGGTCCAAGTTTAGGGAGCATGTGATAGGGCCCACAAAAATCTTAATTCCGTGTCAATTGCATGGGGCCACTGCAGTTTGAGATGCTGATTTAATGAGACGTGACGATTAAGAATGTCTACAATATTTCTTAACATCAACTCAATTCATCTTTTTACAAGTATGTTACTTTCTTAACAAGTACTCAACGATCTCATCTAAAATTAGAAAGGTATCGATCAAAAATATTAATAATATATGCAATATTTAGTTTTATATACATTTGAGCATATATCAAGCTGTCAATAACACTGACATAAAGAATATTATTCATAGTCTATTTTTTTATATCACTTTTATGACATTACTCCTTACTAAATTTATCTCCTTTTACAATAAAATTATTACCACTTTTACAAATATTACATATTAAATTTATTGAGCACATAATCAATATAGACTCTTTTTGAGAAAGACCCAATAAATAACAAGATCAATCACGACAAATCTCAACATCCAAGATAAAAAAATGTCTCTCCAAAATCATTCATATCAAAAGTCCTAGACAATAACTGTTTAGTCTCACAAATCATTTTAATGTCATTACTAACCAACAAAATATCATCAATATAAAGAATAAAAAATATAAATTTACTCACACTGATATTATGGTAAATGCATTAATCTATCTTGTTTTCTGTGAAATCAAGTGAAGTCACTACCTCATTGAATTTGAGATACCATTGACGAGAAACTTGTTTGAGACTATATATAGATTTCTTCAGCTGACAAACCAAGTGTTTTTTTACCACTTTCCTTAAAACTCTTTGGTTGCACAATGTAAACTTCCTCACCCAGATCACCATCCAAAAAAATCGTCTTGACATCCATTTGATGCCACTCTAAATGAAAATGAGCAACTAAAGCCATAATTATCCTTAAGGAATCTTTAGAAGAAACAGAGAAAAAAGTCTTATTATAATCAATACCCTCATGTTGTGTAAACCCCTTAACAACCAATTTGACTTTAAATTTATCAACCTTTCCTTTAGAATTCTTAGTTTTGAATACCCATTTGCAACCTATGGGTTTATGATTAGAAGAAAGTTATGACTCATTGATGTCATCTCATCTTTCATAGCATCAATCCATAATTTAGAATAAACATTGTTAACTGCCTCATCATAAGATACAAATCAACAACATGACCTATTTTACAATCACATTCACCAAGATGAACCTTATAATCATCTAAAATTGCTGACCTTCTCGCCCTAATATACCTTCTAACAGGTAATGCTTCAACTACAACAGTCTCCGGAGGAATCTCAATAGGAGGAGAAAGAACAATTGCACCCTCAACATCACTAACTATTCCAACAGGAACCCTTATAATATTTTCATGAGATGAAGGTAAATGAATGGTTGCAGTTTCACTTTGTATATCATGAATAAGTGGTTGAGAAATGTCTAGATCAACAACATATATCTCTAAAAACTTCTCACTCATGGACTCTACAATCCTTATATCATGTGTAGGACAATAGAACTTGTATCCTTTAGAATGGGCTGAGTACTCAATAAAGTAACAACAAGTAGTTCTAGGGTTAGTCTTTTTTCATTTGGATTATATATTCTAACCTTAGCAGGATAACTTCAAACACGAAAATGGTTCAAACTAGGTTTTTTATCAGTCTACAACTCAAAAGGTGTTTTAAGTACAAATTTACTAAGGACATAGTTCAAAATATAAAGGACAATTTTAATAGTCTCACCCCATAAGAATTCAGATAAGGTAGACTTTCTCATCATGCTCCTTATCATATCCTTCAAAGTACGATTGCGTCTTTTAGTGACACCATTTTATTCAGGACTACTAGACATGGTATATTGGGTAACTATTCCACACTATTGCAAATATTTGGCAAATGATCCTATGTGTTGTCCAGTCTCATCGTATTTGCCATAATATTCACCCCCATAATCAGACCTCATAATTTTAATGACTTTTCTTAATTGTTTCTCAATCTCAGTTTTGAAAATTTTGAACATCTTAATGACATTAGATTTCTCATTTATCAAGTATAAATAAGCATAACAAGAAAAGTCATTAATGAAGGTAATAAAATATTTATTACCACAAACAGTAAGTGAATGAGGTCCACCAATATCAGTATGAATAATCTTTAGAAGATTTGAACTTCTATTAGCACATTTATTTTTAGTCTTAGTCAATTTACCTCTTATGTAATCCACATAAATATCTAGATCCTTTAAATCAAGAGAAGGAAGAATGCTATCTTTCACTAGTCTTTCAATTCTTTATTTAGATATATGACCTAAACGTTTATGCTATAATGAAAAGGATTTTTCTTTAACTAAGGATCGTTTGGTCACGACATTGGCTTCAGAAAAAGGTTCACAATCACTAGCATCATCTCAACACAATCTATATAAATTATCTAACAAAACACAGTCACCAATCAATTTAGAGTATAAAAACATATTAGATCTTCCATTACCAATAGTAAAATGATATTCAATCTTATCTAAAAGAGAAACAGAAATCAAGTTTCTCCTAAAAGATGGAACATAAAAGGTGTTTTCCAAAATGAGACAGTTCAGACTCCAACGTTAACCTAACTACTCCAACTTACTCGACATCTATTTTCAAATTATTTCCAACTCTAAGCTTAGACTCCCTTTCACTTGGATTTCATTTGCTTATAAATCCCTGCAAGGTAATAACAACATGAACAGTTGCACTATTATCAAGCCACCCAAAGTTTAGTGGTACATCAACCATATAAGATTCAAAGTAAATATAAGCCAAAAGAATACCTTCTTCTTCCTTCTTCTTTAGCTAAGATGTGAATTGACGACAATCCTTTCTCTTATGATATTTTTTATGACAAAAGAAACATTTCGCCTTACTCTTATGGACAATTTCAAAATCACCTCCCTTCTTGGTCTGACTCCTACCATGCCATTTAAAATTTTGATTCTTCTTAGGAGCATAATAATTACATTTGAACTTACCTTTATCTTTTTTAGGATCAACCCTATGTTATGTCACTAGCATGGCAACCTCACCCTTCTCTTTTCTAATTTTTTTTCCTCAGCATCACATTTGGTTATAAGCTCATTAATGGTCTAGGTAGTATTTTGGATATTATAGGTAGTCTTGATTTGGCTAAATTAAGGAGGTAAAATATTTAGGGCTTAGTAAACTATGAATTCATCAGAAATCTCAAGTTTGAGACCCTTAAGTTTTGTTTGAAGGTGAATCATATTTAGAATGTAATCACTCATACTCCCACTATGGTTGTATTTCATTCTAGTTAACTGACTCATAAGGATCTCAGCCTCAACCTTATCAGATACAAGTATCTATCTTCTACTGCAGTAAAAAAAACTTTGGTAGTAACATCAGTGGGCAAAATATTCCTAAGATATTCATGAATAGTTTTTATCATGATCATAAGACTAAGACGATTAGATATCTCCCACTTAGCATGTAATTCCTTTTCTTCGATATTGCTTTCACGGATAGGTTTAGTAGACTCATCCTCATAAAAGGCATAATCTATCTCACTCATTCCCAAAACAAACTGATTGTCGTCTTTCCACCTCTTAAAGTTTGTGCTAGTCAAGAGTTCAACAGTCGTAGTACCATTATTGAGACTAAATGAGACTGTTTGAGACAAAACGAAAACATATATTAGAATTATGTTATATACAAAATTAAAGTTATAATTTACACAATCTAAAAAATTCTGACATCACTACATATTCCCCTTTGGGCAGAACATGAACATGCAATAAAATTTATAGTTATGAAGCATACAATATAGATTACACCAGTTTTCGAGAAATATATCCCCTTTGGGCAGACAAACTCTCTAGACTAATGCAACTCTGAACATAAATAGCTTCATTCCAATACTCACTTTCAAAATCAATGCATCTAATAATCCTCTTTAGGTAAATTATTATATACATTAATTCGAAATTATCTATTTGCAAAAATTAAAAATAACTTTACAAATTTCAATGGATGTTTCACTTTGGTGGTAACACCCATATCAACCCATAAAATTATTTTTAATTAGAGATTAATAAAAAATCTAATTAAAATATATACCAAACACAAATATATATATATATATAAACCTATATAAGGTACCAAACACAATATATCTTAATTTTAAATACTTGATTATTATCTTCTGTATATACAAATCAAATATTATTTATTTATTTATTTTATTACAAATCTAATATCACTAAATTATAAACTGATAATTCACTACATATAAATCACCCAATATATATATATAAATCATTGAAATAAAATAAAACATGAACAGTAAAAATGTTGGTTAGTAAGATTTGAACTTGTGAAGTTTTAGGTTTTTCAAACATCACCGGAACCACTAGACTAAAGCATACTTTTGCTTATAACCTTATAAAACTCAACTTTTATTTGTTCAATGAAAATGCTGACATGAAAAACAAATTAATAGTTGTCCAGTATAGCGTTCAAATCCGTGACCTCTGTTTGATTAGCACAACGCACTGACCAACTGAGCTAATAGGGCAACCAGGTATGGGAGAGACATATTAAATATATCAAAGACGATATGACAACGATAGCTGGGACTCCCTTGGGCCATCACATTTTTTTAATTAATTCATTTTTATGATAAAATAAGTAAATAGACTCATAAGTTAATTATCAATACAAAATATTTAGAGTTCTAAATCATGTATAATCTCAAGCTCTGATATCACATGTAAAAATTTATTTAAAATTTAGTAGATAAATTTAGAACACCAATCAGTAATAAAGCAGAAACAAATTTCATACATGTTTGCGAATTAAATCCAAAATTGTTTTGAGTTATAATTGCAGCCACTAAAATTAAACATTAAAGAAAAATAAATCAGAACGATTGAAATGAGAACTAAGTCTTCTTCTCATTATTCTTCTCTCGAGACGACTACTAATAGGTGGAACAACTAGGATTAGGATTCGAAGGCATGAGAGGAGATTTAACCTATTTATAATAAATTTTACAGGTTCATCCATCACATATTCATATTAAATTAGGTCTACACATTACCGTGTTTCATATTGGCTCACTAAATGTGTCATAAGCGCATAACTCATTTGATCAAAATTTAATTAGACTTACTCACTAATCAATAAACTATATTATTTAGTTTATTTTATAAAAATTTAAAATAAATCAATAATTAATATTAACTCACATAAAAATTTTAACATTAAGTTCAAATTTTTAAAAAATAAGCAGGTGCCTTTGTTGGCAAAAAATCATTTCCTTTTTCCTTATAATTAACTTGTCATGGCTCTTAGAAGAGCAACTAATCCTATGACATCTTTAAAAAAAGATTATATGGCTCCATAAATTTTTTTAAAAAAAAGATAAGGGCTTTGTTTATTACTATAAAATATATAAATTTTTTTCAAAAATTTTATTTTAATAAGAATTATAGAAACATTTAGTTAATCATTTAAGTGATGAAAATATATTTTTTGTTTTAATTAAATAGTCAAAAAAAAAAAAGGAGGGAGTCAAAGTTGTGGAGATTTAATTAATTAATGGGATCAATACTAGCCTCCAATCTATAACAACGTGTCTAACCATCTCAGTCCCCGTGATTAACACTACAACTTGTGATTCGCGCCGCTAAGTAAATCTCCCTGTCGGTGATATTTTAATATAATATACCCAGTATGGATATGGGTTGGTGTAGTAATCGAGGCTTGCCATGCCAACTACTTTGAAGTTCTCTACTGGGACATTTATATTTTATCATATATAATGTAACGTAACTTTTCATTATAATTTTTTCTCTCGAAAAATTTAAATTATAGTCTTATTTGTTTCAAAGATAATGGATAAAAAATTTTAATTTTTTCTGAGAAATATTATTTTTATTTGATTACTGAAAAGACAAATCTTTAATATAAAAAAGTAATTTATGCCGTAAAAATTCACAAATGCAACATTTTTACATGAATTAAGAGATAATTTTTTATGATTATTTTTTAAAAAATTAATTGATGTGCTAAAATTATTTATATTAATATAATATAATATTTTCTTAAAACTTAATGAATAAATCGATATCTTGTTGATCTATTTTTTCAAGAAAAATATGCAAATCAAAACTAAATTATGAAGTTCCCTAAAAAAAAAAATATAAAGTTCAACTGTATAAAAGATACGGTTTCTAAAAAAATTATTTATTTATAAGTAAGTTATTTTCTTCATAAAAAATAGTTATCTTGAATTCCTTATTCATATTTTCTTTCGAAAGTTATCCATTGTCGCAGGAGAAAAAAAAAACATGGTATTACTCAAATCAATGATTCAAGACAATCCATTTATGCCGAATATTTTGATTCTTTTCTTGTAAGCACAAAGAATGTTTTTCATACGATTATATGCAGAGACAGACAAATACTAATTTGATGGTCCCTTGAAAAATAAAATACGATAATATGCAAATATAATCACAATTAAATTAGACCAAATATATGTCAAATTAAAGAGAAACACCAACTCTTTAATTCAGAGAATAGGCACTCACACAGCCACCATCACAACTGTTGTGTGGTGGTTTAGTTATCTCAAGTTCCAACTTACCCAATCGCTAGCATCACTTACCCTGGTGTCCATCATATACCATATCATGATAATAAAAATAAAAATAATGTAAATGTCATCCCAACAAAGTTAGCAGATTTCCATGGTCTAATTGATCTTTTAATTCTTGTGAAAAGTCTTGTATGTGGTTGTGTTTTCGCGTGTCAAACTAAACCATATTAGTTTCTCTAGTCTCCATTGCCTCCATTTCTGCCCACCTGCTATGTCAGGCCAACCAATGTGAAATTCTTGATTTGCTTTCTAATATCAATTCATACTGTTAATCCTGTGATAGAATTAAGCACGACCATAGACTACAATTAAATGAAAGCATCCTTATTGATCGGTAACAAACTATATAATATATATATTTATATTAAAATGTGGATATGCTTAAGTCTATCAGTAGCATAAATAAATTCTGCAATTGGGTCAAGACTTGACTAATAAATTTATTATTCCACAATGTGTTTCTTCATTCAAACATTTGAATAATCTGCTAGTTTTATTCTACAAGAAAATGATTGCTGCAGATTGCTTAAGCACAATTCTAATTTCAAATGATCAATATGAAAAATTATTTTTGTTGACATAAAATTTCGAAGATACCATGTATCTGAATTTCAAAATTACTTGTATTGAAGTGGCAAATATCTTGAATTCGGTAAATACTGAAGGAAACTATGTTCAATATTCATAATCTATTTTAAGTTATCAAACTTCCACTTGATCATTTACCTGGTCGTGGAATGGAAATGCCTTCTTTTTCCCCAAGTCGAATTCATTGGAAATGTCTCAAGATTATGCACATCTTGACTATTTACTCACCTTTACATGACCAAGTTGGGTTATTAGAATTCCCAAGTTGGGGAATTGGAATAGGGTGACCTGCTTTCAACCGATAGAAGAACCACTTCTC
Organism: Omphalea diandra; assembly: GCA_949677035.1. Lineage (NCBI taxonomy): Eukaryota > Viridiplantae > Streptophyta > Magnoliopsida > Malpighiales > Euphorbiaceae > Omphalea > Omphalea diandra. The sequence continues at coordinate 9,166 of CATIWR010153979.1, forward strand.
GACAGGGTTGTAGTTTAAGGGATCAGGGTTTTTGCATTTTTATAGAGATTTACTTGTTAGCTGGAAATGCAAAAAGCAATCCACCATCTCTAGAAGTTTAGCAGAAGCTGAGTAGAGAACAATGATATCTACTGCTGCAACGGTAAGGTGCTGCTATATTTAATTGAGTATTTTAAAGTTAAGATAGACATGCCAGTAAAATTTTACTGTGGTAATATTTTAGTTCAGCACATTTTCAAGAATTATATTTTTGTCAACTCGAGTAGCTACCAAAGCATTATATCCAGCGGCTTTCAAGAACTTATTAAGCAAGATGAGCATAAATAACATTTATGCATATCTTGAGAAAGCGTGTCGAGATACAAGTAAAAGTTAAAAGATTGATGCAGCACTTCGGTATTTATTTTGTTAATTGCTTTATCAATAGTTCTTGTTACTCGATTAGTCAAAGCTTTTTTAGTTAGATAACAGAACTATTGGCTTGTATATAAACTATTTTCCTTCGTAAAATGAATAAGGTCCTCATTCCATCAGTTTCCTTTTCTCTCGCTAAAACTTTCACCTAAGAACCAATGTTTTGGGTTCAGTATTTCTGCCTCTTTAACTTGGATTAAGAAAATTGTTGACATATCAAATTCCGCAGATAATATCTGGGTTTGAAATATTTGCATTGAAGGTGGTAACTGTTTTGAATTTGGTAAATTACTACTACACTTGAGTGAAACTAGAAAAGGAAAAAAAAAAAACAATGGATATGCAAAAATAATAATAATAAAGGACAAAATGTAAAGCAAAAGACAACAACATATATAGTCTAGGCCTGGAGAACAAGACTTTTGCCAAGAATCATGTCATCGGTGGAGAAATCAGCCTCTTTCCTAAATGTTCCTCTGCCAAAGTCTAGGTTGTAGGAATCTGCGAGGCCTTTCACAAGGTCAAATTCAGGTTCCCATCCAAGAACATGTTTTGCCTTGTCAATGGATGCAAAGAAATGCTGCAGTACAATGCAAAGCGCTTCTTCTATTAGTAAAGGAACAATTTGACTAGCATGGAAAACCTTATAAAGGCATTTCAATAGAGAAGAATTTTACTACATTTTACATATTGAAGGAAACTATGTCCAATATTCATAATCTGTCTCAAGTTATGAAACTTCCACTTGATCATTTACCTGGTCACGGAATGGAAATGCCTTTTTTTTACCAAAGTCGAATTCCTTTGGGTTATAGTGGATGATCTCAGGTTCTGGAAAACCACTAGCCTGGGAAAAAAAGAGGTGTATCAAAACAAATCCATACTCATACAAGTTTATTTTTGATATATATTCAGCAATATAGTATCAACAATTACCTTTGCACATGCTCTTGCTAATCCATCAAATGTGACATACTTTTCTCCTGATATGTTAAATACTTGTTTGCTGGCTTTTTCATTACCAAGAACGTGAACAAAAGCCTTGGCCAGATCCTGAAATTTTTGAATAATGTTGCATCAGAAAATTGGTGTTATATTGCAAAAATATGGAACGTCACTCAACTACTTATCACAGATTATGCACATCTTGACAATTTGCCAAATAAGTTTTTTACAATTTGCTAACCTTTACATGACCAAGCTGGGTTATTTGAATTCCTGAGTTGGGAATTGGGATAGGGCGACCTGCTTTCAACCGATGAAAGAACCATTCTTCGACAGGGTTATAGTTTAAGGGCCCATAGATGTAGACTGGCCTAATTGAAGTCCAGTTAACACCACTTGATTCTAGTAAGCTCTCTGTCTCAAGTTTTCCCTTGTGCCTGCTCTTTGGATCAACTGCATCT
>CATIWR010154052.1:0-14179 GCA_949677035.1 Omphalea diandra
TTAGTCCCTCTTCTTCACTCCTTAAGCACCTCCATCCATCTCTCAATCCCTAAATGCTCCTTATACTCTTAAATAAGCTTTATAACACCATTATTTATGATGCTATAACATGCACACAACATAAGACAATTTGCCATGCAACTATACAAACATTACATATATGTTCAAGTGTCCCAACTATAACAGTGCAAGTGTCATTGTCATGCTTCTATAAATCGCATGACTAAATGATCATTTATCTAATGCATAAGTTCATATGAGATTTCATATCATTTTTGCATGAATGAATATGTTCATGCGATAATGCCAATGGATATGGACAGGGATGTTACAAAGGAAGTTCTTTACACAATTGGAGAAGATTGAAGGTCCTGAAAACATATCCTTTAGAGACAATGGCAAAGCCAAAATTGTTAGCATAGGTAAAATTTGTAAGGATGATGACTCACCTATCCTTGATAAAGTACTGCTTGTTGATGGACTTAAGCACAACTTGCTAAGTGTAAGTCAATTGTGTAACAGAGGCCTTAAAGTTATGTTTGAGCCACAAGCATGTTATGTATCAAGGATGAGTGATAACAAAATGTTATTAATTAGTAGAAAAGTTCATAATATTTATGTGATTGATTTAAATTCTCTTGCAAACCATAATGCTAAGTGTTTAGTCTTTATAGTGGATGAAGGTAAAATCTAGCATATAAGACTAAGACATGCTAGCATAGAACTTCTTAATAAGCTAAAGAGAAGAAACTTAGTTGAAGGTCTATCTGAAATCAAGTTCATAAAGGAAGGAGTTTATAAAGCACGTCAAATAGGTAAACAAATTAAATCCTCATTCAAAGCCAATAACAAGGTGAGTTCATCTTGACCATTGCAATTACTTTACATGGATCTATTTGGCTCCACTAGAGTATCTAGCTTGGGAGACATGCATTATGCATTTGTCCTAATAGATGATTACTTTAGATATACTTAGGTATTATTCCTCCCTCATAAGGATTCTTGTTTTGATGCTTTTAAGACCTTTGCCAAAAGAATTCAAAATCAAAAGGATTTGAAAATCTCTTCCATTAAAAGTGACCATGGTCGAGAGTTTGAGAATGGTAAGTTTCATAATTTTTGTGATGAGTATAGTATCTCACACAACTTCTTAACTCCTAGAACACCACAACAAAATGGTATGGTAGAAAGGAAGAATATAACTCTTCAAGAAATGGCTAGAACCATGTTTAATGAGTACAAACTTCCTAAGTCCTTTTGGGTTAAAGCTGTAAACACTTCATGTTATGTCTTAAATAGTCTTAGTGAGACCTTTGTTGAAGAAAACTCCATATGAGTTACGAAACAATAGAAAGCCTAAGATTGCATATTTTAGAGTTTTTGGTTGCAAATATTTTATTCTAAACAGTAATGATAATCTTAGTAAGTTTGACTCTAAATCTGATGAAGGAATTTTACTTGGATACTCTACTACTAGTAAAGGGTATAAAGTCTATAACAAGAGAACACTTGTTGTAGAGGAGTCTATGCATGTTTTATTTGATGAATATGACCCCATTTCTTTAAGAAAAGAGAAAGATGTTGATGATCTTACAGGTCTTATGAGTGAGCTTAACATTGAAGAAGAAGGAAAAAATGTGGATAAGCCATAAGACATGAGGAAGAAAGGAAATGAAGATCCATTTCCTCCAACCCTGAGTGAAGAGCAAACTCAGCTAGAAAGGGACTGAATTTTCAAGAAAGATCATCCAAGAAATCTTATCATTGGTGATCCATCAAGTCAAGTAATAGCTAGATCATCTTTTAGAAATGTATGTACTAATCTTACTTTTGTATCCTTATAGAGCCTAAGACCATATATGAGGCCATTAGAGATGAACATTGGGTTCTTGCTATGTAAGAAGAACTAAACCAATTCGAAAGGAACAAAATGTGGACTTTAGTTACTAGACCTCATAACCATTTTGTTATTAGAACTAAATGGGTCTTTAGAAATAAACTTGATAAACATGGAGATATTGTTAGAAACAAAGCTTAATTAGTAGCCAAAGGCTATAACCAAGAAGAAGGTATTAACTTTGATGAGAACGTTGCTCTTGTAGCTAGACTTAGAAATTTACTTGCATTTGCATTTAATATGAATTTCAAGTTATATCAAATAGATGTCAAAAGTGCTTTTTTGAATGGGTACATTGATGAGGACGTGTATGTTCAATAACCTCCTAATTTTGAAAGTCATTGCTTTGCTAACCATATGTTCAAGCTAACCAAACTTTATATGGCTTAAAGCAAGGTCCAAGAGCTTGGTATGAGAGATTGAGCAACTTTCTTATAGAGAAAGGTTTCTCTAAATGTTTGGCAGACACAACTCTATGTTCTAAGAAAAATAAAAGGGACATATTGTTAATTCAAATATATGTAGATGATATCATATTTGGTGCTACTAATGTTTGCTTATATGAAGATTTTTCCAAAGTAATGAAGAGTGAGTTTGATATGAGCATGATGGGAGAACTCAAATTCTTCCTTGGATTGCAAATCAAATAAGGAAAAAGAGAAATCTTCATCAACCAATCTAAATATGCAAAATAATTAATCAAAAGATTTAGCATGCACAATAACAAGCCTTGTAAAACTCCTATAAGCACCAACATCAAGCTAATCATGAATGAACATGGTAAGAATGTGGACCAAAAGCTATATAAAGGTATGATTGGTAGTTTACTCTATGTCACAACCTCTAAACCTGATATTATGTTCAGCGTTTGCTTATGTGCATGATATCAATCTAATCCTAAAGAGTCTCACTCAATGTCAAAATGTAAATAAAATATACATTAAAAAAAAACTCCTCGTATATGCTTTAATTCCACCACTGATATTAATTCATTATAAATATAGCATAAACGTGTCTTGTATTAAGAAAATAAAGACAATTGTAGGATCCATATACACTACAAAATTGATGTTAGAATTGGAATTGAAAATTCAAATTAAATAATAAAATTTTAATTTTATTATTTAAATAATTTATTCAAAATTAGAATTATAATTCCACATTAAACAAATTCCTTTGAGGTTGGCTATATATTTGCTGATATGACAAGTTATTGTTAAACTAGCCAAATGCATCAGGCAGGCCCTAAACTATAGTCATTTCTGCTATTGAGCCCATGAACTTTGATTTGTCAACATTAAGCTCTGGACTTTTATTTTTAGTTGATTTGACTGCTTTTTTTTACAGATGTTTCACAATAAATAAGTGAGTGTATATACAAGCTCTTAAATGCGCATAAAAAAGAAAGTAATGAAGTTTTTTGTACTTTTTGCCCCTGTACTATCATCATTTATGCTATTAAACTCTTGCACATATATGTTTATAGGATTTAAATTTTATTTTAATAAATTTTATATAATTTAAAAATATATTTTGAATTTAAGAAAGAGAAAATTATTTTTAAAAATAAATTAATTTTATTCTTTATCATAAAATCATTGTTTATTGATTGATTTTTCTAAATGTGTTAAAGAATGTACAAATAATATTTTTTATCAAATAAAAGAAGCATTATTTCACTTGAAAATATTAACATTATATTTATATTTTAATTTCTCATAGTATATAATAAACATTCAATCATCAAATTACTAAATTATCAATAACAATAAATACAATTAAATATCCAATAATTTTACTATTTTTCATTCTATCCAAATTCAATTGGATTGAAATTTTAAAATTTTAAATAGACTCAAAAATCCAATATTCTCATAATATTATCCTAATAAGATATTCAATATTAATGATTTATAATAGAATTTAAAATTCTCATATATAATATAATTTCATCAAATAAAAGAGAATAATAAAATTTTGACAAAAATAGATATGTTTAAATTATAAATAACTATCTCTATTTAAAAATTTAATTCAATAGCATATTGTTCCTTAATGCATCAAATGTAATAGCATATAGTGAAATAAATTCTCTTTTAAATAATAAATAAAAAAATTTTAAACATACAAGTATCAAAATATTATAAATTTTCTAATGTGTGTTCGAGCATTAACATTTCATTAACTGAGTATTAGTGTTTAAATTTTGAAGATGACATAAAAACATTGGCATATGAAAATATATTTAATAAGAAGACTAAATTTTATCTTTGATATGCTTTAAAAAGAAAAAATAAATAAATGAATATATATATATATATATATATATATATATATATATATATATATAAAATAACATATAAAAACATTTATTAAGATTACTATAACAAGAAGAATGATTTTAGATAGAGGGTATAGAGTGTTTGATAATTATTATTTATATGAAGGATATATTTTATAATTAATTTCTAAGTAATAATTTTATATATATTTGGATCAATGGAATTTTCAATAGATTTAAATATTAATATACTAACTCAATTCAATTATTTAAAATTTCTATCTTATTTTACTTAATTAAATTGATCAAATTTTCATATTCAAATCAATAATTTTTATTTATTAAAATTATTTCATATTTCAGTTTTTTATTTGTTATTATTAAAATGTATTCATATGGAATATATTTTGGAATATCTTCAAAAAAGAATATATTTGGTATATGCTTGAAATATGCCCTTCCTTAATATGTCATTTGTCGCTATTAAAATTGGTAAAATCAGCTAAAAATAAAAGTCTAGAGGTTCAATGTGGACAAATCAAAGTTCCTGAGATCAATAGTAAAAATGAATAAAGTTCAAGGATCTTACGATGCATTTTACTTTATTAAACATTTCATATATATGAAAACATGCACATGACGTTACAATAAATATAAACATTAATTTTAATCTTTCATATTCCTTTTATTTATTATTTTAATTTAATATTCATTAATTTTTATATTTATGTGCATATATTGTAAATATTTCATTAATAATTTATTTTTCTTAAACACTTTTAATTATATTCAATATTTATTATTTTATTACTAAAATAATTGAATAATATATTTTTATAATTATATTATCTATTTTATTTTTATTAAAAATATTTTAATCGTAATTAAAAATCAATAATTTATTAATATACTAAAATTTTAATTAAATATTTATTTAAAATATAAATAAAAATACAGCTAGATTCTCAATTACTTTAAGTATAATCTTAAATGTCACACCTTCTCGATTATTTATTGCACCACACACAACGACGAAAGTGTATCGATGTTTCACACGTTAATTTTTATTTTTTTTTTCCAACTGAAGTTTCACACATTAATGATTTGGTGTATCCCTGACAAAATAAATACATTTGTCGTTTATGAAAGGAAAAGTGACAAATTGACAAGTATTTTCATTTTGTAGTTGAGAACAGGAAATAATGTCGTTTGACAACGCTACTTATCGATTCCCTGTAATACACTTGGCAAAGCAAGGAGTCTGAGATGACTCGGGGCCCATATGTCCCTTTCAATATCATTTTTTCAATAGGGACAAATTGGTACGCAATATTTTAACGGTGAAGTTCGTTCCATTCTAGTGTTTGTATTGTTTCGAGTCTTTCTACATAAGAATCCCATAGTTTCGAGTCTCAAATATATATATATATATATATATATATATATATATATATATATATATATATATATATATAAGATTTCAAGAATACTTCTTTGTGTATCTTAAATACTATGTTCCAGGGTGTTTTGCTCCAACGGCTAGTAAAGCCAGCAGCAACGGTCAAAAGAAGAAGGGTTAAGACAAAATATATTTTTCTTTAATGAAATGATGTGTACTGAATAATGCAAAATGAAAGCTTCTCAGCAGCTTCTTCTTCTTGGGTTTTCTTCATCGGGTTCAACGACTTCAATGGATTACTCAACTGCTTTTGGCGGGAATTACATAATTTATAGATAATCATGAAGTTAGTTATTGGATTGGTTAGAAGTTAGTTAGATCAAAGGAGTTCATCATTAGAGAAGCCTTAAAGGGTGTAAATACTAGATAATAATCTAAAGCCATTAATAATAATCTTATCTTTGTTTCTCAAATTAAGCTAAAATCTATTGATAAGGCTCTTGGTGTCGATTGTTGGTTGATTGTCATATAAGTGAAACTCAATCAATTTAAGAAAAACAAAGTGTGAGAACTTGTTTCTAGACCCAAAGTACATTTAGTCGTGGAATGTAAGTGGGTTAATAGAAACAAGTTGGATGAGCAATGTTTCATTATAAAAAACAAAGCTAGATTAGTTGACAAATAGTACAACCAATAGGAAGATATAAATTATGATGAAACCTTTACCCCTATTGCAAGATTAGAGACTATTGGGATTTTACTTGCTTTTGTTTGCCACATGAATTTAAAATTATTTTAAATGAATGTTAAGAGTGCATTTTTGAATGGTTACATTGAGGAGGAAGTTTATGATGAATAGCCTCCCAGATTTGAGCATCATGTTTCCTAACTATTTTTCCAAATTAACTAAAGGCTTATGGTTTGAAATAGGCTCATATAGGTTGGTAAGAAAGGCTTTTTTTTTTTTTTTTGAAAAATGATTTTGAAAAACGCAAGGTTAACACAACTCTTTTTGTGAAAAAATCTAATAATGATATACTCATAGTTCAAGTTTATGTTGACGACATTATGTTTGGTGGTTTAAATGAAACTCTTTGTGAAGAGTTTGCTAAGTGCATAATTAGGGAGCTTGAAATGAGCATGATGGGGGAGCTCAAATTTTTCCTTGGTCTTTAAATCAAGTAATGCAAAGAAGGGATCTTCATCAACTAATCCAAATGCACTAAGAAGCTTCTCAAGAAGTTTGGAATGAATGAGTACAGAAGTGTCAAGACACCAATGAGCTCAACCATAAAGGTTGGCAAGGATGAGTGAGGTAAGGACATTGATGAGAAAAGATATAGAGGTATGGTTGGCTCACTACTTTATCTTACTACTTCAAAATCCGATATTATGTATAGTGCGTGTCTGTGTGCTAGATTTCAATGTTGCCCTAATGAATCTCATTTGCATGCGGTGAAGAGAATTTTGAAATACTTGTATGGTACATTGCATTTGCGATTATGGTATCCTAAAATACATCATTTACCATTATAGGTTATTCGAATGTAGATTATGCGCTTTCAAAAATTACAGCCACTATAAGGTTTTCATGCCCATGACTTTTTAAATTTTATGAAGTTTGAATGGAGCATATGTGACGCTTGAAATTCAATGGAGCATATGCAATGTTTGAAATTCAAAGTAATCGTTAGACAATTTTTGCAAACCATGGTAGCTACCATGATTTCATGGTTGCAAATTACATTATCAATAAGTAATTTTTGACCATTTTACAATTGTTATTTTGCATTAAATATAGATTTTAGCCATTTTTCACCCCTCATATGCCTATATAAACCCCTCTATAGCCATTTCATTAACTTTTTTCACCCTTTCTTCCTCTCTAAACACTTAGGCAATCAAATTCCTTCTTCTCTCTTCATCTCTTCTACTCTTCTTCTTTTACTTTCTTTGCTTTCCTCTTTTCCTTGTGACACCTAAATAAAAACTCACTAGGGAAGCCAAAGGGAAGGCTCATGTGGCCTCCCAACCTCCTTAACCTTCTCTCTTAGACCTTATGAAAGGAATAACACAATAGCAGAAGTAAAGATATGATACCATCATACCATTAAGGATAAACAAATAGTTTCCAATAAATAGTTCCCAACAAAGTGCCAAACATCTTTACTTTAAAGACCCTTTGACTCAAGGTCATCATAATGAGTTATCTACACAACCACTCTTAGGAGAATTCATCTTTATGGAAAAGATTTGCTATGAAAATATTACAAAGGAATTTCTTACCTCCATGTTAATTACAAAGAGAGTAGATATGCCTATGAGGTGGTATGGGATCTATGTTTTTTCTTTGGGCAAGAATATAGGCTAAAATTAGATATGATGGCTAACGCTTTTGGATTACAAACAAAGGGTTTGAAACTTAACTGACATCCATATGAGTTTTAATGTTTTTTGAAAAGAAATTTCGATTAAGAAGAGACATGACACCAAATCCTCTCTCTTTGAAAATATTTCTTATTTACCTCTATAAATCCTCTATAGAATTATCACCTTTTCTATTAGAAAAAGTTAGCCAAAAGGACCATTTTTTTCTTTTTAGCCTTGTTAAAGGCAAAGCCATCTGAACCACAAGGTACCTAATTGACCAATTTGCTCACCTTGTAAAGTCAGAAGATGGCCAAATCCTCATTTGTTCTCACATTACTGTAATTATCAAATATGTTGGGGCATTTACCCCTTCTAACTTAGCCTTGATCAAAACTTCTTATCCTAGTGGGTGTAATCTTATTGATCTAAACTATATGATAGTTGTCAAAGCCATTAAATCAGTTACCTATGAATATATACTTAGGGCTAATAGGATTAAGGTTCAAGAGGTAGCTAAAATGAAAAATAGATAAAGAGTGGTAATTCAAAAGGTTGCTAATAAGAAAATACCACTATAAGAGGAGCAACCTACTCCAACTCCATCTCAAGTCAGCTTGGGGTCTAATGATAAGAAATTGGACAAATTATAGAAATGGTTTAGACTTTTAAGTCACTTACATATTGATATTGTCGAAATTGAAACAAAATTTGGGATTGCGTAATGCTAGCTATCCCCAAGATTGGGATGAATGGAGTGCTGAGGAAGATGATACCTTGCCATAGTTTCTCATTGTTGTCTTATGTTTCTTTTTTGTTTTATTTATGTTTGAAATATGTAAGCCTACCTTTGTAATGATCATATATGTGTTTATCTTATGAAATTTTTAATTTTTATGTCTATTTGATCTCCATTGTCTTCTCAAATGAATGATTGCTTATTTCTTGCATGTTGTTAAATAAGTGGATAATTTGTATGTTTATATCCCTCTCATTCTTATGCTTCCCTTTGTATATATCTCATGCTTCAACCTTCCCCTAATTCCTTTTTGATCTTGACAAAAGGGTAGAGATATGCATGTTAAGTCAAATATTAATACCCTAAAGAGATAGATATGACAAAGGGAGAGATATCAAGTTAAAATATTAATAAGAGCTATAATTAAGGGGGATAATTTTTACTTAGACTTAGTATGCTTCACATAATGAGATATATTGAGGAAACTTGAATGAAACTTATTCTAATTTGCAAAAATGATGTGAAATGTTATTATAAACACAATAGAACTTATTTTCCTTTAATAATCAATTTAAATTATTAAACAAAAAAAAGGACGATTATAGACCTAAGTTAGTCAAACCTTATTTCTTTATTTTGACAAGTTAGATTAAAGTCTACTAATGTGTTTGCCAAGTGTTGATCTTGCAGGAAATAAGTTTAAAATAAGTTGGAACATCAAAAGATAGCAAAATCTCTAAGTGCCAAAGACTAGCCTATAAATTGTGACTAGGATAAGTTAGTTATGACTAAGAAAGCAAAGTTACGACTACTACCTTTATGTCAAGACTATTATCAATCTTTCCCATGGAATAAAAAATGGCATGCTAGAATGCATCCTGCATTACACCTAGAATTGACAATGCAAGACTAAATTAGAATACATAGTCGTAATTGCAACCTTCAAACCATAAAGAAAAAGGTGCAATAGTTAGCTGGGAATCCACTTGAAGCATGCCATATGTCAACTAGCCATTTAGTAGATTTGAAGATCATAACCATGAAGCGAGAGGCATGACCATAACAATGGAACTCTAAATGACTTAGTTAGGCCAGAACGCAGTCCTAATAGCCACTTTCAAATCGAGCATGAAATTAGTTTGTAATCGAGAAAACTAATCACGATCGCAACCTTCATAAAGGAATGAAGCATCACAATGGCTAGCTAAGGTGTCCAATTAAGGAAAACTATGTGTTAACTAGCCATTAGACACATATCAAGGTTGTAATTGTAAAAATGGAATCCTGACTGCTAAATGTTAATCGTGATCATAATTGAGACATTATCACCATGAAATTCATCTAACAAGCATTAAATGCAAGATTTCCCACCTTAATTTTAGAGATTTGTGCCTAGATTATTAGTAATAGCTATTTAGTGGTTGTAAGCTAAAAATACTCCACTAAATGACCTTTAATGTAAGAGAATGACCTTTAATATACCCAAATTGCAAATTAAATTTTAAAAGCCTCCTTTAATTTTTTTGTACTTTGTTAGTTAGGTTACTTTGAATGCACTTTTAAGTAAAGGTTAAAAGTGAGCTTAGATTAGGAAAAATCTTATAAGATATTATGCTAGTCTTAAACATAAGTTGTATTTAAGATGGTATGAGCCTAAACACTATGTTAGGGAGCGAGCTTGTAAAACTCCTTTATTAATTTATGCTATAATGAAATCCTAATTGGATAATTGGGCAGTGGATGTAGGGTTGGTTAATACCTAAACCATTCTAAAAACTATTTTGTTTCAATCTTCCTTCTTCCTTCCTTTTTCACTTTAAATTTCCACTCACAAAAAATTTTAAATTAGCCACCAATTCAACCCTCTTCTTAGTGTATAAAGGCCAATAATGTGTTAGCATCCTCATTATTAGTTTGAGGGATTTACTCCAAGTTATATTTCTCTCTTTTCACTTTAATGTTTTTAAGGATATACCTGTCATGTTCTACATATCTAAGCATAGCTGAGTCCTTAACTATGTAGTTGCCTAAGTCATTGTGAATGGTGACATGGTAAACTCAAACATCTTGTGCTAGTTGTAACTTTATTATTAAGGTTTTATATTTAACACTATTGTTAGAGGCTTAAAATTTTAACCTTAAAACACATTTAATTATGATTCAACTTGAATCTTTAAGAATGATTCAAGCCTCTACTCTCACTGTTTCAAATACACTATCAATAAATAATTGCCATCCTAGCTTGGTTAAGCTATTACTATGATTTATCTCCACCCTTATTAGCTCATCTATAAAATCAACTAGTATTGAGCCTTCAATACTTCCTTTGGTTTGTATTTGATGTCAAATTCTCATACTTAAGCTGCTAATTTGGCTATTTGAGGTTGTGTTCACACAAGTGGATGTTCAATTTTTGGTATAAAGAAGGGTTATCATATCTACCGAGACTAGGTTATCAAGTACTACCAATCTAACTACTATGATTATCTAGAGTTCATTATGATGTTGGTGAAAAACTAATCTAAAAGGCAAAGAACTAATAATAGCAAATAAGATGAAATAATAATGATAATAAAGAGTTAGGACCAAGTTATCCCTTATAATAGATGTAGATATATCAATGGACTTTATATTTATTTCATGAATGGATGATATTAAGGGAGACTGTCCTAAAGATTCTTAAACCCTTTCTCAAAGTGATTATGATGATACTAATATGAAATAAAACCTATTCTGATGGCAAATTTACATATTAACATATCAAACTTTGTGATTAACCTTGCATCCCCCTTAGCCATACATATATCTTTAGACTACAATAAGTAAAGTTTAATGGTTAATACTCCAATGTTAAACTTGAAATCTCATTACTTTATTCAGCAACTAAAATCATATAAATAGTGGCTAAATATTCATAAGCATTAAGTACATGAATCAAATCAGGTCTCATTCATTCATAAAAATATAGTCAAATCATAAATCATGCCATTGTAAGTTCAAACTCAATCATAAGAAAGGAGTTTAGCCTCTCATCATATTGAAAATCAATAATAATAAAAAAGAATGAAAGGAATCCATAAAACTCATATCAAAACATAAAAGGAATGAGATGATTTGTCACTCATTTCTTCAATTCCTTATATTTGAAATATGAATTTTTATGTTCTTTTCCTTCAAAAGATGTTTTGAGATTGTTATTATCATTATTTTTACTTCTAAATTTGGCTAAAACTCTCCCTAAAATATCCCCTACTAGTTTCCTTTATATAGGGCCTCAAAATACTTAAAATCAAGCTAAAAATTCACTATATGAATCACCAATGTCATAGGTTATGATAAAAGTCGCGGGAGTTATAGCCAACTTTGTACAAAAAACTTATAAGCTATGATTAAAGTCACAAGTACGATAGAGAGCTTCAAGCCTTTACTAGTCAAATTTTAGTTTAGTCCCTACATTCCTTTCTTGTGCCAACTTAGTCCAAATAAGCTCCAAATGCATTCAAACACCTAAAATCCTCACAAAAACATTCAAATATGAGGAATAACATGATTCAACAATAAAATAACTCAAATTATATATATATATACACACACACACACACACACACAAAATAAATTAAGCCCAAAACCTAATGAAATACTATAAATAAATTAAGTTCGTTAAATTCCCTCAACACATTAAATATTGTTTGTCCTCAAGTAACAAAGAACTATATAGACAAATTCCTTTGCAATCTTTATAAAAATATATAACTTTACTTTGCTTGCAATGCCAATCACTTAAGTACTACATTAAAGACTTACTTAAAATAAATGAACTTGAGTTGATTTGATACTTTGAAGAGGAAACTCATTCATTCATGGAAAGTTAGAAATAATAAGGTAATACCTTATATACATATCTCAATAATCATTCTAACTAGATTATCAATAGACACAATCACATTATAAAATATGTTAAATCACCATTGTCTTTGCTAATTAATAATGAGAAGATAAGTTTTAAGTACAAGAGATCATTAGGATTCATTCTACATTAAACACATAATCGTTCACTTTCACTTTTTTTTCTTTGTTATTTTTTCTTCCTTTCCAAGGATTTAGTATGCCTTTTTACACAAATACAAACATGGGTAATGAATGCACCAAGTTACTCAACATATAACTTCATTCAAATTGTTTTGCATACTCATGCTTTTAGTTGTTTTACGTGAAAATTGACATTGGTTATGAAGATTCCAAATTACTAAGCATCATAAAAACATCAGAGTAGATATTCTTTTAATTTTAATTATTCCTAAATCATATCTCATTAAAACTACTTCATCAATGTTAAATAATAAAACATAATGGCAATTCTTTTTGCAATTAAGTTTATGTAATTACATCTATCCATAACTAGCTAAATTACTTAACTTAATATATAAGCAAAGTTTTGTCTAATTACTCCTCTTTATTCCTCTCAAGTCTATAGAGGTGATCAGCTACCACATTTTTAATGCCCTTATTATCCTAAATCTTTATGCCAAATTCTTATAATAGTAGGATCCAGTATATGATTATAGGCTTAACATCCTTTTTAGGAAGAAGGTATTTCAATGCAATATGATCAATGTAGACAATGAACTTGGTACCAACTAAACATGTTCAAAATTATACCACGGCTAACAACTTTTTTTTAATGGTGGTGTAGTTCACTTGTGCTTTATTAAAGATCTTGCTAACATATTAGATGGCATACGACTTTCTATCCTTTCTTTATCCCAAGATTACGCTAATAGCAAAGTCACTTACATCACACATGATCTCAAATGGCAAGCTCCAATTTGGTGATTAAATGATAGGTGCTAAAATCAATGCCTCCTTAATCCTATGAAAAACATTAAGACAAGATTGATCAAAACTAAAACAACATCTTTATCAAGCAAATTACATAAAGGCTTAGCTATTTCAAAGAAATCCTTAATAAAACACTAATACAACCCAAAATGGTTAAGAAAACTTTAAACTCCTCAAACATATGCTAGTGGTGGTAGTCATTCAATGACTTCAACCTTCGCCCTCAATTTCTTAAGTGGTGATTTGAGCTCTACCTTTGAAACTTCATCAAGAAAGAATAATTGCTTAAGGACATCAATTTGGAGTAGTTCATGCTTTAAGCTCTCTACAAGTGTCAAAAATGGTGTTGCTTAAGAAAGTGGACAGGTTTTACCTCTTCCTTTTCTTCATGAATGGAATCATCATCATGCACTATGAATGTCTAAAGAGGATCTCTAGAATTTTGTTTCAAGAACTCATTTTTAACAAAGCCATCAACCTTATCAACTAAAAAATAGCTTTCATTCATAGTTAGTTGTTTTGCCATTTGGAAAATATTGAACTCTACTTAATCATCGCCAATTTGGAAGGTAAGCTTACCATTGTTTACAAATATTAATATTATAAATTTTAATATATATATATATATATATATATATATATATATATATATATATA
>CATIWR010154062.1:0-10908 GCA_949677035.1 Omphalea diandra
AAATAATATATAAAATTTTATAAAACAAAAAAAAATATTTTATACTTTTTATATATATATATATATATATATATATATATATATATATATATATATATATATATATATATATATATATATATTTCTATGTTGTTGGAATACACACACACACACACACACACACATATATATATATATAATATTTCATTCGGTTAGATATAATTATGAGTTATAGCAAGTTTAAGATGACTATTTTATTATATTTGATATAAATTACGTCAATTTATTATTATTTTATTGATTTTAGAATTACAATAAATTAAATATGATAATTTACTTTATTTTATATGAATTACAATTATTTATCTTTTCATTATAATAAATTATAATTTGACTATGTTATCCGTAAGTTACATTGTTTTGTTTTTAATATCAATCGCCAAAATTATAATAGATTAATATGATTCTACTAATAACTAAAATATATAAATTTACTACTAATTTATTTATTAAAATAAATTATAATATATTAAGATAAAAATTTTAATTTTAGATTTAGAGTATTGGTGTAATTTTATTTTCAGTTTTTTACATTTAATATATTTAAATTCAAAATATTAGATTTTATATTTGAGGAGAAGATTACAAATGTTATTTTTTAAGTTATAGAGTTTATATTTTGAAGTTTTTTTATCTATTTATTTTTTATTAAAATTATTATTATAATTGAGATAGTTGTAGATATAACTTAAATAAGATTATAATTTATATTTGTTCAAAATATGCTCATTTTATATTTTATTTATTGTTAATAAATTCTCAATTTTTTGAAATATGAAATAGATTCATGAATAACAATAACTTTTATATTCTCTTAAATAATTAATATTGATATAAAATTTTAAAAAATGAATTTAAATGATAAAATCTTTTATATTTGAAACAATACTACTGAAAAATAATTTAATTATTGATACATTTATATCAGTTTTGTTTTTTAATTAAAATTATATTAAAATGAGCCAAAATTAAAGTTACAAGTTTTTAATTAAAATAGAAAATTGATGATTTATTTATAAATAAGTTGAAGATTTTTAATTTTTTTTACTATGTATATAATATATGTAGAGTGACTTAGTTAAGTAAAAAAGATTATATCTATATTATAGTTAATAAAATAAAATAATTTATTTTCTGAATACAAATAACTAGATTAATATATAAGTCAAAAAAATTAGATGTTAGTAAAATTTTGATAAAAAATAAAAAGATGTAAATATTTTATTTGGAATGAAATTAGTTTTAAATAATCTAATTATTTTGTATTATATTTTACTTTTCAATTTTGATAAATTATTTTCTAAAAAAATAGATTGAATTTAGTCAAAATAAATATTTACTTTGATTTTATTCAAATTAAATTTTGAAAATTTGATTTTTAAAAAATAAATCTAATAAAAATATCAAATACTATAAGAAATATTATCTTTTTTTATTTTACTAAATTTATTAATTACTAAATATAATGATTAACCAGTTAAGATATTAAATTAATTACTAAATATGAAAATTAGCAAATTAAGATATTAAATATAAGAAAATTAAAATGCATTTAGTGTTAAATAATAAAAATAAAATATAATAAATATTTATGCAGATAAGCACTAATTATGGATCAACATAAATAATAATTATTATAAATAATTAATATTAAAATAATAAATTTAATGATTTTAATTTAAAATGGTATGCGACCATAATATTACCTTAGAATGACTATTTTTTCGTGGATAAAATGGGAGACTCGATTTATATTCAGGGACAAAGTTGAAGGGGACTCCCGATAGTCATGCCCCTCAAAACAAAAATTTTTATTATATATAATATAAGTATGTAAAAAGATATTAAATTCTTTTAAAAAATAATTTATATATATTTTTAATTCATGTGTAAAATGATTAATCTCTTTTAAAAATTATTTTTTATTATAATTTTAAATAAAAAAATTATAATTTTTTTTTATTTTTTGCCCTCCAATATAATTTGTATTAAAAATGAAGTCAGTTGTACCAAATGGATAGATAACATTGAAGTTTCCAATTGTTGGCCTATGAGTTTAATGTCGGACAACGTCACGTGGGTGTCTTTTCGGAGCCACCACGTAAATCAGAAGCTGCATAGACGTTAAACCTCCCTTATTTCCTTGTATAACCTTTTGTTGTGCTTTTTTTTTTAGGGCAACGCAGACTATTGAGACACGGAGAAATTTTTTTGGCATGGATGAAATTAGACCATCACCAGCACCGCCACCACCAACAGCCACCGGCACCACAGCAGCAGCAGCTTCAACCCCCAAGAGGAAAGCAGAAGCCTCAGCAATGTCATGCATGAAGAAGGAGTGCTTATCCTTCGCAGTTTCATTGGAGGAGGGCTTTCGTTGCGTCAAAGCCACGATTGTGGGTCAGGCATATATATTACAACACTGAGCTTTTTTAATTAATTAGATTGTGATTAAGTTGGAATTCACAAATTTCTATCACAAACTTCGCGAAACAATTGTAATTTTAAATAAGATCTCATAATCTTTTATTTCAAGAATAATTAACATTTCTTCGTCTCATAAAAATAAATTTATTTTTCTTTTTTATTTATTTTAAATTATAATTTATTTTTTAAATTTTTTAAATTTCTTAATATGTTTATATTTAGTAAGATTTTTTATCAATAAAAACGAACTATAACTATTTAATTTAGTTAAAATAATATCAACTATTCTATTTAATATAAGAGTGTATTAAAGAAAAATATATAAAATTAACTAGATTTTTTAATGTGCATGAAAATATAGATAAGTTTATTTTTGTGGACCAGATGAGAAACAATATAATTTTAGTTCATGGGTTATAACCATCTGATTAATTGCATAATTGCACTTCATTTTCTTATTTGGTGGTAAAATTTGAATGATTCATAGAGCATATGGGAACAGGCAAAGAAGTTGACAGCAAGAAACGAGAAGGAAGCAACAACAACTGATTTGCAGACTAGTAAGATGCAGGTTGAAGCAGCTGATGAAGCTGAAAATGCTAAGAATAAGCTTGATTAATCTCTGTGATTTACCCAAACTATGGCTATAACAGATAAATGCACGTTTTATAAATTTGTTGTCGTCGATAATTTTCTAGCTTATATTATGTGCTAAAAAAAATGTAAAAAATTTGAATTCAGTGCAAAATTTTAATTTTGCATCTCTGTAATATAATTTATTCTAATGACAATATAGCAATACAAAAGCGTTATTACAGAAATTGATAGAACAAATAACAGATAATACAAAATTAATTTAAATATTAAATTAGTCTGTAATATTGAACCTGCAGCTGCTTTAGTAATATACCACACCTAAATCTAAGATTGGTGATCAATTATTTGAAGGAATGGAAGATGTGGGGCCTTCCAAACGAATGTAGTCATACATGAGTCCCTGCACAGGGCCTGTGGCCATTGTTTGGGTCAAGAAAATGGTATTATCTCCTTCCAGAAGCTGAGATACTGGAATTTGTATGCTATAAAGC
Source organism: Omphalea diandra (assembly GCA_949677035.1). Lineage (NCBI taxonomy): Eukaryota > Viridiplantae > Streptophyta > Magnoliopsida > Malpighiales > Euphorbiaceae > Omphalea > Omphalea diandra. The sequence continues at coordinate 3,555 of CATIWR010154062.1, forward strand.
CTGCACAGCCCATGAATCCCATGTCGCACTATTGTATTGTCATGGCCAATTACTCCAGTTGAAAATAAGGGAGGATTTGTTCCTGGATCATTAACGCGAACCTACATAGTAACAAATCAATGAGGCCTAATGATACTAAAAATGCTTTTCGCTTTTTTAGAATTGTATTTAGATCGTTTAATATAGATAAATTTTGATGAGAAGAACGTGACAAAAAATTTGAGTGATCTAGTAGCAGATTCGTGTTTACGCCTTTACTTTCCTCATCAAGTCTATGAAAATGCAAACTTTCTAAAATAAATCTGATTCCTAATTAACAAATGAATGAAAAGAGAAAAAAAAGAACAAATTTTTACCTGCAATTCAGCTTCATGTGCAGTTGCAAGAGCCAATCGCAGCGTATATGTTCCATTGGTATTTGCGTTGTCAAGTGTGAACTTAATTTGCCATGTTGTTCCTTTATATTCACTATCATTTATTTTCCTGCAAGTGTAAAGAGATTTCTTTAATTCCAGAAAATTTGGCATCCACCCTTCTCAACTATAATCTCATGGCAAGTTGTGAGAAATGATCTCATGTCACATGGCAAAACTATAATCTCACGTCAGCTTAATGCATTTAGAGATATTTTCTTATTTATTTACAAGTATTTATTATGAGATAAATGTTCAACTATTTAGACTTCACATGGCAAGTTGCGAGAAATGGAAACAAACCTGGTAACATGTGCAAAGAACCAATCTTTGCTAAAGTCGCTATTCCCTATAGTGTAAACCAAGTCTTCATCAGGGTATAAATCTGCATATCTTTCCCATAGCCCATACTGCCTGAACCTGAACGTAATACAACAAAGGAATTTAATGAATGATTTTGTACTAGTCCTCATGGGATTTTCCTGTATAAGCATTAGTCAACAAAGGATTATTTGCACAAAGATGGAGAACTAACTTCTCAGGATGATTGACAAAAAGGTTGTTGATATACTTTGGATCAGGATCCGGAATATAGAATTCTGCTGCAGAACGATCAGGGATGCCTATTTCCCACAATGTCGGTCCATCTCTTGGAGGTTCATATACCAATTCTCCCAAGTCAATATCACAGCCTGCTTCAAAGAAAAGGAAATTAACACTACAATGTATTATGCTTGCACAAAGAAAGGCTCATTGAAACTCAGAAAAGAATACCTTCTGTTATGGTAATGGACGTATCAAATCGATAATCTCCAACAAAACCAGGAACCCATGCGTAAAGATTATAGTCCCCGGTGCGGATATCATTGATGGAAAAATAACCATCTGAATCTGCTTTTTCCCAGAATTGGTAACCCTGTAGATGTAACGTAAACGTAAGATCATGACAAAAAGAAAAGCTACATGCTTTTGTTTAACAATAAATCACGAAATGGGTTGTCCTGTTTCTATGTAATTAATTGATAAAGATCAATGTTGAGCTAAAAGGATATATATAGAAGCTGGAATGAATTCTACCTTGTTTTCTGTTTGCCATGACCCAGCATCTCCTGGTGGTGCCAATCCCACATAAGCAGAAATTGCTGGTATATCATAATCACTAGCATACCTACAAATTAAAGTACTAGTTATAACTCTCCAAATCTTTGACCAAAGTTGAGTTGTTTGAAAAATTTTAACACCCAATATGATAAAAACTGCAGTTTTACCTGTCTCGAACTAGCAATCTACCAGAGATACTGCCCCGTTGATCCGATGATGGAAAATCCTCTGAAGCTGGGAAACTGTAAGGCCAGCTTTGGACTTCAATTAACATCTGGAAAAAGTTTGTGTGTATTAGTTCTTGTTTGGTAGTTTAGTTACTTGCATTATTTATCCTGCCAAAAAGAACTACATGCAGGCTTTTGTGTGTTGTCACCTGTTCTTTGGCATCCTCCCATAGCAAAAGGGGGTCAATGTCATCTAACAAAGAATTGACGTAGATAAAAACAGGGCCAAAAACTTTCTTCCATGGCTCGCCTGGTTTGAGTTTCAGTACCATATCTTCACCTGCATAATGTGCACTCAGGAACATCTGGTTGTTACCATTTTTAGTCAGTCACCAAATTGACAAACGTCAAAAGAATGACACTGATTTTATGGGAAACTTCTTACTTACAGCAAGATTGAACGGACCGACGTGAGAGGTAAGGTTTTGTTTGAGAGGTCCGCCAGACCGGAATTCATTGCTGGGTGTGATTTGCCAGCATCCAACTGGGGGTTCAAAGCATATCCAACCATGGACCTTAAGATTTCTGTTCTCGCACGAGTATTGGTATTTGTCATCCACCTGTATTTCGTTGCTAATCATTCAAAATTATGTTTAATATGATATAATTGAATGTATTACAATTAAGTGAATTTTTAGTTCAATACATATAGTGAACTTTTTTTTTAAAATTATGTTTCATTATATCTTGTTGAAGATAATATTTAATAGATTTGATACACTAATTATTTACCCATATGTTCACTTCATAAAAAAGCAGTCTTATCAGAAAATAATATATATGAGTTTATAATTAATTATTTTGTTTATAAATTAATAGCTTAATGTTAAGTGTCGTAGTATAAAACATCAGTATTTTGATATTACCAAAGATATAAAAGGATATAATCTATATTGTGTCCAACACAAATTATTTTGAATTTATATATTAGGAAATTCAACAAATGTTTGTATGATGTATTACTTCAAAATAATGAACAATGCTATACACACACACATGCACACTCACCTCTCCTTTAAATTCAGGCTCCATAGGATTGAGAAGGAGGACAGCCTCTGGGACAACCAGAGGAACCCCTCTTGGAGGTAACCGGTCATCAGGCAGTGGCATGTATCTTTGCCGGTTATCTGCCACTACCATGTAGTGAAACCTAGATAAAGTAAAAAAGGGTAAGTGTCAAATTTACATAAGGGATAAAAGCAACTTTGGTTTTGAACTTATTAGAAAATAACAATTTTGTGTCCCAACTTTTTCTCTTACATTTTGGTGTTGCAACTTATACAAAATTACAAGAAAATATTTCTATCAATTACTCATATTTTTAAATTTTAATTTGATCATTGAACTTATTATCATGGTATAATTTATAAAAATTTAGTTTGACTCTTAAAGTTATTATCAAACAGCAAAATCATTCAACCCTATTTTCTACTACTACTATTATTATTGTTATTATTATTATTATTATTATTATTATTATTATTAAAAATCATATAAGTCTATGATATTGTCTATTTTTTTATATAGAATAAGAAAATAAATAATAAATAATAAACAATAAAAAACTATGCATATTTTTTAAATAAAAATGAAAATTTTATTTTTTAAATTCCAGCTCATTTTTTTAGAAAATTAGCTAAATAGTTTAAAAAATAATATTAATTCTACTTAATCTTAATAAAAATTTATTTTGGATAATTTTGCAACTTAATAACAAGTTTAAAAATCAAATTAAACTTTTTTTGGTAAATTATGTCTTGATAATAAGTGTAAGGATCAAATTAAAATTTAATCTATAAAGTCAGTAAAGGGAAACTTGATGATTATCTGTTAATTTGTAAATTTTTTTTCCAAGTTGTAATACCAAAATGTAATAAAAAAAAAAAAGTTAAACCATCAAATTATCATTTTCTAATAAGTTTAGATACTAAAATAATCTTTATCTTACATAATAAGGACCAATTTGCTAATATTGAAATAAGATCAATTTGCCTCTTAAACGTTTGCAAAATTTTGAAATAACACCAAATTAATTATTTGAAGTTTTCAATTAATTTAACACACATACTTTAACTTTAAGATCATCTTTGCACAATTTTGATACAAAATAAATATTAAAAAAAATAATTCTTTCATTTTAAATAAAAGAAAATGTTTTTTTAATTTTTAAATAACAAAAATTCAAAATATATAATCATTGTTTCTGAAAAATGAGAAGTAATTTTCTGGTTTTTATTAAAAGTCTGATTAAAATGACCCTAAAATTAATGTATGTGTTTTAAATTGATTGAAATATTTAATTTGGTCTTATTTGGATGTTTTGAAGAATTTAGAGGGCAAATTGATTTTTATTCGCAATTTCTATTTACTGAGAGCCCAAATATATTAATAGATTAGTTAGATATAATATTTCAAAAATCAAATTGGAACTGCTAATGAAACCGATAAGCTTGAGAATTAGATGGTTAGTTAGTTGGATTATATTTAGACTGATTTCAAAATTAATTTTATTTTACTTTAAATATTATAAATATTTTTTATTTTATGAATAACTTCAATTTTTTAGAATTATTTAATGGTATTTTCATATTTTTTTTTTTTAAATTATTTAATCGGTCAAATTAATTAAATCAACTAATTTGAAATTCAACCAACTGATTGATTCATTAATCAAAATAATTTTAAAAACACTTGTTACACAATGGAGTGATATACCTCAGTCCATTTCAGTATGATTTGAACATAAAAGTTTCTCAGAAATTTCAAGTCTTCTACTCAAATTAAAAAAAAAAAAAAAACTAGAAGAAATTCCTCTGAGCAGTTGCTTTGAGAGGCAAATTGTCATTTATCATTATTATTAAGAATTAATATTGCTTACTTGTCTTTCCTGAGGTTGAAGACAATCCTGGTTTGGGGGAGGTTGAAAGCAGGCCATTCCTTGAGATGCTCGTAGATGGCGTAGGAATAGAAACCGGATGAGTTGCGGAGCATTATAAACCTGATGAAGAAGTCATTGTTGTTGTCGCATACTATTAGAAATTTGTGATGAATGTCTGTAGGCTGTTATTAAATTATGAACATTGATACGAAGAAAATTTACTAGTATAATAATCATAAATCTACAAAATATTCATCACATACAAAAATATATGAAATTATGATTGCACTACTTACTTTTATTTCTATGATTTTCATTATCATTATTATTATTATTATTATTATTATTATTATTATTATTATTATCACCTTTATTCTATCATTGCTAGCGCCATTCTCATTATAGTTACCACTAAGTCATTGGCATTAACACTGCTTAGTTGTTGATATTTTCACTATCATCATCATCATTATTTATTTATTTTGCAATCATCTCTAGTAAATAAATAAAATAAAAAAAAAATCATGATTTATTTTTCATTATATTAATTTTATAATAAAAACTTACATTACATTATACTACCCCATTCCAAACCTAGCCCAAAAAAGTTCAAGTAAAAAGACCAACTACCTCTTGTCTATGTTCAAAGAAGCAAATTGACCTTCCAATGAGGGATCCCACGTCCTAGTGAATGAGATTTCCACTTGTTCCTCATTTTGCGCTACAATTTTAAAATCCGTTCCTTTAATCCTGCATATAGTAGCACATAACTGTTAACGTTTTCCACATTACAGGAAAAGAAAGAAATTATGAAGCTAAACCTCTTTTGAAAGGTAAAATTGGTAGTACTTGAAAAAGAAATGAGAGATGAAGCATTATATAGTGCAATCCACTTTAAGAATGGTCCATTTGGTCTCATTATGAAGCAAGGGACAAAAAAAAAAAAAAAGAGGAGAAGAAGGAAAGAGAAAGAAAGGGTAAATTATTAACTGAATTTGATATTAATTTCAGATTTTTCGAGGTTCTATGCATTTATGAGTGTCAAATATACTACATACATGCGTTCGTGACGCATAAAATAATTTTTCGACGTACACATCAAATATTCCGGTTGTTCCTGTACTTCCCTCTTTACTCCATACAAGGTCCCAAAACCTGCAAATTCAAGTTCGGAGTATCAAATTTCTATATAGTAATCCAACAAAATTGCCATTTTTCAAGAGAGAACCAAAGCGAAGAGCATCTGATTTTTAATCTTCTTTTTGCATGAACATTATAAAAATGAAAAGAAATTGAATATATACCCTCTGTCAGATTCATCATTACGAACTTCAAGCAAATTGCTGATGCCATTATATCGTATTCCAGTTACAATTCCCTCTGGTTTTGATATCGTTACTTGAAGTATGCCATTGTCCATCACCACCTGCAGTTTACCACATTAAACTATTATGTATTGTTCTCCTGTAATAATGAATATACTTTTGTTGTGAGGTGAGCGTGGCTCCGACTGAGTAGGGTTAAACTTGCAACCTCTCAGTTTTTTGAAGATGACTGTAGTACTATTAACTCAGTATCTCATTAATTATAAACACAGAAATTTAGACCAACATCATTTGCAACTTTAGAGTGCATTAAAAGAAAACTACAAAAAAATGAGAAGGAACCCAAATCTGATTACATGACGTTCTTGGATATGCAGTTTCACTCGTTGGCTTGGCATGGTGATCCAAATTAAGCAGCAATGCTAGCTAGCTGTTGATGCTCTTTAAAAATTTTTATGTGCAGAAAAAAAAATATAAGAAAAGAACCAGTAATTGTTAGCTATATTTTTTAAGCACTTGATAGTTCATAAGAAAATTTCAAGAATATTATATAAAGAAGGAAAAGAATCGGTTTGCCCTACATAGTTAGCTTAAACTAGATGCTATGCTTTATTTGGATTGGAGGTTTATAAAGAGTTGAAAGAGTTAATAATGGAATGAAATGGAGGAGTTTGATTTGAAAAAAAAAATGTTAAATTATATTTATATTTGAGATGGTAGAAATGAAAAAGAATGGTTTGAGCTTGAAACTTATGAAAATACCCCCATTTGAGGTGTTCCAATATAGGAGTTGGGGTGGTTTTGGACGGGCTTAGCAAACTCTTATAAACTAGTTCATTCAACTCTAACACCTTTCATCCAAATATGAAAACCATTTTATAAACTAATTCATTTCATTTCATTCCATTTATTTATAAACCCCAATCCAGATAGAGTGTAAGTCTTCTTTTGGTAATAATTTTATCTTAAACTGAAGGCGAATCCTTCTTTTGGTAAAACTTTGGTTATCTTCACGTAGTCGTCAAAAAATAACCCTATTGTATTTGGGTATCCTCATAAACCAAGTCACCCACCATCAACATCATCAAACTCAACAATAGCGATAGAAAATTGTTAATTAGATGCTGGACCTAAAAGGTCTCACATGTTAGGTGTCCACACTGTATAAAAAGGATCAATAAACGCAATAGCGATGGAATACCCTCCTGTCATGTAACAAGGCAGAATTCGCTCTCCAGCCATTTGACTCGTAACCTTCCATCATTACACGAGTACACGCAATCTTGATCAAGCAACTTAATTACGGCAACCATGATTCTTAAAGGAAAAAGAAATTACAGCAAGTGTAAATCAGATTAGAAAACGTGCATGTCCAATTTTATACATTGCTTTTGTGATTGTCTATCCATC
>CATIWR010154072.1:0-24215 GCA_949677035.1 Omphalea diandra
TATTTCTTAGAGATATATATATATATATATATATATATATATATATATATATATATATATATATATCACCACTCATTTTTGTTGTGTGTATATATCTCACAACTCATTTTGATTAATACCAAATGAGTTTAAATTTAATTTGACTTATTAAATCAATTTACATTTGAGAATTATGATAGTAACTGGCTTGAAAAGATAATCAAGTTTTAAGTTTATAATATTATTTTATTTGTATTATATAATAATCTAATTTGTGAATTAAATTGCTTGTTTAAGTTTATGTAATTAATTTTCAATTGAAGAATATAAATAAGTATATCTAAAATTTTAAAATAGAGTCAATCAAACCTCGTATGATTGGTATCCTCACACACTTTAGGAAAGCCAAAAGTGAAAAATTTTGAGTTTTATTTTTTCTAGATAACCAAAATTTTAACTTTTCAATGAGAATTTATAAAAGAGAATTATTCCTCAGAATAATTTATAAACCATTATTTTTAATAAAAATAGTAGGGTTAAATAAAACTGAGCATCTTTCATTAACAAAACTTACATATCAAAAATGCAATTCAGATTAATATCATTTAATGGGTACTATTTATAACAAATATCATTAATAAATTTTTTAGATAAGAGAGTTGACATTGCATCAATCTATCAATGGGATCTCATTTTGTTAGTTTCTTTATATCTTTTTAAGATAATGAAGAATAAGGAGTTTTAAATTTGAGTTTTTCATTCATCCATAAATGAAGACTTTCACTTTTACAATTTATAACACACAACATTCTTTTTTTAAAAGAAAATCATTTCATTAATTGAAATAAATATATAAAATCTTAAATTTTATATTAAAAAAATACAAATCACATTTTAAGATATCATGTCAAATTAATAAAAATTTAAATTTGGTCAAATGGTGATATGCTTACTTCATTTTTAATAGTTTTTAGTCTAATGCTCAATATATATTGTCTTTCTGTGAGTTTGATATGGTAATCTTCAAATATAGATCTATTATAAATGTTAAGACTTACCGTTCTTGAATAATATTTCAATTATAAATCCATAGAATAATAGAAACGCAATATAACTTTCAAAGAAAGTATATATACAATAATAATAAAAATTTATCTTTAATGGGAATTAAAAATCCCAAAAATTAGCAAAAATAATAAATTTGAAATGAAAATTAAAAATCTCATTGAAAGGAGGTAGTATAAATCTATATCAAACAGTTTTGGAAAAAAAATTAATAAATTTAAAGAAATAAGGAACTTATTAATAAAAGATAAAAGAAAAATAATGAAGAAACAATTAAAATGAGAAAATTAGATTTGATTGTCACAATAAAAGATGATTGAAATAGAGAATTGGGAGAACTTGGACAACTTTTTCTTTGGGAAAGTATTAGCACAACATTTACGAGCAGAGAAACAATATAATATTGGTTTATTGGTTCCTAAAATTCAATTTTTTTTTAAATTTTGGTAAAATATCCTTTTAATTTTAATAAAATTAACAAAAACTAATAAAATTTTAGTAAATGTAGCCAAAATTCAAATTGATTAGAATAAAATGATACGTCATGTTAAAATATTAAGTTAAAATAATGTTAATTGATGTTAGTAACTAATGTTAACTGATTTTACTAATTTTTTATAAAAATTTATGCTAAAATTTTATTAATTTTACCTAATTTTGCAAAATTTAAAAGAATTAGCTAATTTCATCAAAAATCGAAAAAATTTGAATTTTACGGGTGAATAAGCCTACAATATAATGACACAAAGAATGAAATGTACAAAAGTATTAAGACATATATGTAACACTACTCTAATGAAACTGAAATATATAAAGTTTCTTTTTTTAAGGAAAGAATAAAATATAAGTTAATTTTCTTATTTGTATTTGCACTCTGCAGTTTTCTTTTTTCAATTTTAAATTTCTTTTCACTTAAAATAACTCCATACTTCAGATTATGAAAGTGAAAAATGCTTAAAACAAGAGAAGGAAAAGCAATAATAAGTATATGTCAATAAAACACACATCAATTATTGAGGCTGAATATTTTTAGTCATTTATTACCTAATGTAAGGTCTACTCGGCCAACAAGTATCCCTGGCAGGACAATATTATAACGGGCATATCAATTCTTTGATTTTGCCTTTTCTTGTGACATGTTCACCTACAAAAAGCCATATTTAATCTTTTTCAAATATTAGATTGATTCACATGGAAAACAATTCTGGATGGACAAAGGCCAAATGTTCATCTTCAAGTCTCCTTTCATTTTAAATATAATTAATGGATATCTTATTAATTTCTTTTTAATTTTTGTGGTCTCTGTTATTTGTTTAATGATATTTGTTCTCATAAATATTGTTACCAATTGTTGTGGTCTGAATAACCTTGTTACCTCAATCAGTTTTAATTGAGTTTTGAATTTACCAATTAGTTTTAGAGGTAATTCCATATTACTAATTAAAACTCACTAATGAACACTGTTTTTAGCATTTAACTGTGTGGTTGATAACCAATAATATATATATTTTAAAATTCCTCTTGATTCTTTGATTTTGATTATCTAAATATGAATAATTGCTTTTATTTAAGGTTATAAGAATTATCAATATCAATTGCATTGATGGCGGGCTTTTGAAGTGTGAAATGGGCAATTTGCTTTTGTCCAACAAGCCATGTCTACTCGAACATTAGGGAAATTAGATTTTTTTTTTTTTTTAGCTAAGATAAGTTTATTAAAATAAAATCAAGTATATATCATTAAATATAGGAGCAGAATTCCAAATATTTGAATATTTAAGTATTGAAATAAATAATTACTACTACTATAGTTTGAAGATACATGAAGTGACCTAGAAAAATAATCAAAAATTAAACTCATTAAAATAAAACAAGAATATATATATATATATATATATATATATATATATATATATATATATATATATATATAAAACACAAGTATTATATATGGTAAGAAACTTTATATTTGAGTAGATCGACTAAAATTTTCTTACCATCTTAATACTGGTGGCTAACATTTTGCTCATTTTGATAGTATGGGTCGTTGGAAGTCTTGATCTTCATATGGTAAGCAGAGCAAGTATTTTTCTAAATCTCCAAATCAAAATCATGTCTCAATCATCTTATCTCTATAAAAAAGAGAGCAAAAACATAAATTTTATCCATCAAAAGAAAGAAGATTTTCAAAAATCTAAGATAAAGAGATAAAATCTCATTTTAAATTTAGAAAAACTACCATTATTTGAGCTAAAGACTAAAACTAGCATATTTGTAAGTGCTAGAGCGATTCACGAGATTACACTCAAACTAGTGGAATCTTATTTGTGACTCTTAATTTTTGTCAATCATTAGCAGATCAACAGGACAAGGGTCATACATTGATAGTAAACCCCTAAATATGGTTCTTGTTTGGATCAATGGGGCATTCTTTAGGCCTCAAGCAAGATTGAAGTCCTTTTCTAATTTTAGTGGTCGATGGGGAACTAAGGTGGGACAATATGTTAGTATCATTTGTAATTAAATGTGGAGTTATCACCCTACTTTGGTCGAGATAAGAATTCGAGCAAGGATGAAATCTCAATCTATCTAAGTTATTTAAAAGACTCGATTCATCCTCACCCACATCAGAGATCGAGTTTAAAAATTGGATATGGTTTGGGGAAAAGGTTAGGCGCCCTTAAATCGTATGGATATAAGGATCCAACCTCTAGGTAACTTTGCTTCACTTTTTACCATTTTATCCTTATTATTAATTAGCCCTGTTAACGCCCTTAAGTATGTTTCTAGTGCATCTCAATTAAGCACTTCATCATTAAGGCATTATGACAACATTAAAGGGGAAGGGGGCATGTAATGTTAAATAGGGAGGTCATGCATATCAATAATCATACATAATGGGACTTATCATATCCCTCCACCACCTACACAAAGAAGACACATGTTAGTTGTACCAAAGAGACAAAACAATGAAATACAAAAAGTAAAATGGAATTTAAGTAAAGGATCTCATCAAATCTCCAAGTCAAAGGGGACCTAATCAAAATCTAAATCCAAGGTCAATCATCACTCCAACATCACATAAGTGCATAAATGTTGATAACAATAACAAGTAAAGCATAAATGCATAAACATAAATAATAAAGCATGGAAACATAAATAATAAAGAGGATGGTGATGATAGAATATGATGATATGCCAATGCACATAGGGGATGGTGATGGCCTTAGAAAAATCATCAAATCATCACATATAGATCCTAGGATGGTTGCATCCTCACTCCATATCTAGCTCAAATGAGCCAAAGCATCATCATGGGCACCATTAACCAAGTCATGACTAGGATACCAATACATTTATAAAGAAACTTTTAAAAGGCTAAAGTATGCACAACACATTAATCATAGAATATAATGAAAATAAAGGTCACCAAGAACTAATCTTTCACCCCAAAATTACCCATTTGATCACCCTCAAAGAAATGGAATGCATGGATAAACTAAAGAGCTAACCATGGTCCCTATCATGGTAAAGATTTCTAATGTATGAAGTATGCATTAACTTAAAGCATATAAGAGTAATGGCTCATAAGGTCCTTAGGATAATGAATCCCTCTCATAATAATAACCATAAAACCTTCAAAATTGAATACTTGTTTAAAGAAGAAAAGAAATTAAGGAAAATAATATGTTTGAAACTCTAAAAAAAAAAAAAAAGAAGAAGAATTAGGACTTTTATGGGGTATAATTTTAGTTGCTTATGAAATATGGATCATGGGTATCAAGATCTCTCCATATTCTACCATTGAAGCCCTTTAGAAGTCCTAAAAATCCTTAAAAGAAAGAAGGGGTCATATGGAGAAGAGAGTGAAAAGTAGATTCTTATCTTAGTTAAAGTGGGATGTGCAGACCAACTAGCGGTCTATAAAACCTACTTAGAGGCATGTACATACCACAAACTAGCTTGTACAGTCCTTTGTAACTGGTATTTTCAAAATAAAAAAATAAGAGAAAGAGAAAGAGAAGAAGGGGGAGGCCACCCAGATGCTTTAAGTATACCTTGATGATTCTCTTGCTCTTAGAGGCACTATTGTTTAATCAATCCTACCTGGTTTGTATACAAATTCAAATGAAAGAACCTTAGACTACCTTGGATCTTTGTATTAATGGATTAAGATTTTGTATTTTATGTGTTTAAGGTGTCTGAGTAGAGATTTGGTAAAGTAAAATTAGATTTTTTAAACCTCTCCCTTTTATTTAATTTTAGGGGTATTTATAGATGATGGAAGGGTATACCAGAGTTATAATAGCTCTAATTTCGTTCTATTATTGACCCATAATAGATAGGAGATAAGAATATTCTAAAATTAGGGTACAAACCATTATGAAACTAACTATGTTGGTTGTACCGCTAAGGGCTTTACAAAGGGCAAATTTCTGGAATATTTTACTAGCTAGGGTTTCATGCTTTGCTATATAGACAAGTAGATTATTGTACAACCATGGACTTAACTGTATAACCATTTAAACAATGACTAGCAATTTTAGGTTTTGGGCCTTGAAAGGCTTGATCTAAAGGCTTCTTAAGGCCTTTATTCTTCTTCTTATACAATATTCCTTTGCATTTTAGGGAATAATTTCAATAGTTTTCATTATCAGGCTTACATCTTAAGGCCTAATCTTATGCTCATAGTTTGCCCTTACTTTATGGGGCTTGGAAAATGACATTTAAGAAATGACCATTTGAACATGACTCAATAAAGCAATTTAGAAATGCAAACATAAAAAAGGATACCATAGTATACAATTATTTAATAGCTTTTTGAGTAGGTACTAAAGTGTGTTCTAGCAGCTCTTTAGTAAATACATGTGTGTTCTTATATGTTTTTAATAGCTCTCAAACAGGTGTTGGGTCTCTTAGTAGCTTTTTAGCAAGTATTAGGGATTTTGGTAGCTTTCTAGCATGTACTAAGTTTATTTTGGTAGCTTTCTAGTAGGTATTAATGTGTTTTATATGCTTACAATAGCTTTCTAATAGGTATTGGCCTTTTTAGTAGCTTTCTAATAGGTACTAAGGAACTTAGCAACTTTCTAACAAGTACTAAATTTGTTTTGGTAGCTCTATAGTAGCATTGTGTTTTATATTTACAATAGCCTTCTTGTAGCTATTGATGTTCTTTAATCTTTTTGAAGTGGCCTAGTCCTTCTAGTAGAGAAATCTGGGTTAGGAGTCGTCATTGAGATAATTTCATGTCATGATTACCTTTCTAACAACCTGAGAGTTATAATTGCTTTTTTAGCATTCCAAGGATGAATTTATATCATTACAACCCTTCTAACTATCTTGGAGATGTACTTATACTAGAATAGCTACTCTAGATCCGACTCTGTCAAGTGTATATCTTTGGTTGATGATAGCTTTTAAAATGTGGATTTCATTTTAGAGGTCCCTTTGTTGTCCCAAAGAGGGTTAATTCTGGCATTTCAGGGGTAATTCGATAAATTGTTAGATAATGAATGTTGGAATTGCCTATCTTGAGCTTTGATAGTGTTGAAGGGTAGTGTGGTCATTTGTACCATAGGCTTTCTTTTCCTTTCTTCTTTCTCTTCAGCTAATCTTGAGCGGTCTATACAAACATATGGCTTATCTTTACATACAACTTGGCGATACCTCATACGTAAAATGAAATGACAATGGAATTGTCTAACACAAAGGGCATTAGTTATGTATATAAGTAAGGCTTGTATGTACAGACCACCCCCTATATAAGGGCCACCAGCAAGCCCTAAAGCTCATTTGTGTCATTTTTCACCTTCTCTCTACTTTCTCTCACTATAGTTTTCTCTATGCTTAAACTTTTTAGGATTTCTATATTTAGACTTTTAAGGATTTCCATTGCTTATAGAGTTTTACAATGGTAGAATTCGACGACTCTATGTTTGATGCTGCTGTTGACTTTCCTAAGATTGATGTCTCTGTCTACGACGCTCTCATGCAACTAAAGGCTACCTAGCACTTTCCCTTAGTTTCTTCTTTATTATGAATGACGCCAAAGATCATGCCAAAGGGTTCAAGGAACGTTTTGATACCCCGATAATCTACGACTTGTATTACCACCTAGTTGGCGTAGCTTATGTGTGGTAGTCCCACTTCCTTATTCTTTGAATTTTTATTTATATTATTATTTTGTTTATTTTCTACTTTCAGCACTTTAGATCTAAGGCATTATCCCAAAATTGACTTCTGCATGCGAACACTAGATTAGGTTTAAAAATTTTTAAAACTAGTCATATGACAGTTACCCTTTAAATTTTAAATTTTTATTTTATTGCTTGTTAATTAATTTTTTTTGCCTCAATTTGCATGCTCTTGTTGATTTCTAAAAACTTGTGCAAAAAATTATCAAAATTAATTTATAGGATAACCATAAAATTTGAGGTACATACATACACCTTATAATAATCAATTTATTATTTTGCAAATTTTTTGTCAAGCTTGAACTGAATTGTGTTGACTTTGTCAATCATGTGTGCTTAATTACTGAATTGAATTAAGAGTCCTTGTGAATTTTTTTAGGAAAAATTAATTTTTTGCTAAATTTCATAGATTTCCCTTTGTCATGCTTGACTCTAGTTTATTTTCACCTTTCAATTTTTCTTGCTTTATAAATACCTGCACACGAAAAGATGTAGATTATTATTATTGTTGCTCATAAAATTGCATATCTTGCATACATGAGATTGTTGATATGATTTTTAGTCCTGTGCTAGCAGACTTAGACAATCATTGCTTCTCAACCTGTGTGCTCATTCACAATCTTATATATTGCTTGGATTCCTCCCTTCCTTGTGTTTATTTTATTGTTCTCTTTTAACATCTTTTTAAGAATGTAATTTTGTCTTTGACTACTTATAAAGTGACATCTCCTTTAGAAAAGGGAGGTAGATTTGTTACCTTGGCTGGGTTTGGTTTAGGGAGCTGTTAGCTAGTGTTGTTGCTCATTTAGAAGAGACTAGCTTTCTGCTATTCATGTGAACACTTTTGGATACGGCCATACGAAGCAATTCTACCATGATGTAGACATTTGTTGAGTAATGGATAGATACTACTCACACCTTCCACCTGTCACACTTAAGGATTTCACGTTTTTGACCGAGATCCGTTGCTTCAGAATCCCTCTTCCTACTACGCTGATGTGTATAATTCAGTTTTCTAGAGGGACTATGTTTGCTAGCTGCTTGGATGCATTTCCTAGATAAAGGGGAATCTCTCCTTTGAGCACGCCGACCTGAAGGTTGAGGCACCTATTACTGTTGATGATAGCCTATAGGAGTTGGTGGACTAAGAGGCTTAGTGCTTCCTCTTTGTAGTTTGTCAGGGACTTTATTTGTGAACCTCGCAGACACTACAAAGGTATATCTATTATCGACATTTAAGGACTTATGGTTTATTCGCCATTTTGACAATGGATTTGCAACACTCGTGTACATATATAAATTCCTTAATCGGTACAGGAGGGGCAATCATATATGTGCAGTGCTTGGCATTATTAGTGGTAATTAACTCTCATTAATCTTCTTATTTTCTCATTTACTTATTCCTTTAGTCATTATATAGTTGATGTTATGTTTCTTAATAGGCTTGTGCAGTGGAGCTAGGGTTTCTTTAAGGTGGCAACCCTTTACCAGACATGGATTATTGTGGCTCACGAAATGGTGTTTCACATGCCATCAAAAGTCATTTGTCAAGATTAGGCATAATTGTCAGAACACAATTACCCTAAATCAGGTACATCTGCTTACAAAAAAGATTAAAAATTAATCCTTTACATTATTTATTATTTTTTGCTACATATTTATCATGGTAAAACCTTAGTTTTTTGTTCTTTCTACAACCTCATTTGGGCTGGAGGGGATCACTATCTCATGGCATCTTAAGGTGGTCGAGGCATAAGATCGTTCCTACATGCAACACTTATTGGTAAGGTCCTCCCTATGGGAGTGAAACCTTGGGGAACAAATCCTCTTATGACATGAAGGCCTAAACATGTAGCCCTCTAACATGTTATGGGCAGTGAACTTGAAGGAGGAGGAGGTCTATAGCGCACTTCACTTCATGCCAAGGAATAAATTGGTGACGGGCGGTAGAGTCGATAAGACCTGGATGGTTGAGGCATTATTTAAGATGATCCTTATGATGAAGGTATCTATTAGGGCATTTCCTCACTACAATGCCCGTGCTTGGATGGTCTTGCACCATGGGGCTTGAGGGACAACAACTCACTCTGAGCGAAGGCCTACAAAGCCTGCTTCTATTATTTAGGGTTGCAAGAAGGCCAATAATCCTAGAGTTGGAGGGCTGGAGCTGGCGGTAGTAGGTGAACTCGATCCCTTCCTTTACAACATGGTTAAGTTGTTTGTGGCATCACTAATTGGCTTAATGATGAATCTAGAAATCATCTAGTCAGCTTGTACCTTTGAGTTCATTGATACCATTCATATGAGTATCACATTTTTTATGCTTTTTATACAGTTTACTTTTGTTTGATTATTGTTGAAATAATGTCTCTTTTAAAAATTTCTTACATTGAGGCTAAGATGATCGTTGACTTGATCGCTACATTGAAAAGGGTTGTGATTTAGTAGACTCTGGAGGTCCAACTTAGTAATGAAAATACAAACCACTTGCGCATGTTTATGATTGTGCTTATGTGTGAGCTTTCATCCTATCCATCCTAACCCTCATGCATCTTATAGGAGAGTTCAACACCCAACTCGAGATTTATAGGACAAGGAGCAACGCTTAGCAACTGTAGAGGTTGAGATAAAGCGAATGACACTTTCAACCTTGGATTCTAATGAGTTTGTCACTTTAAAGGATGAGGAGGAGACTACATCAAGGGGCAGGGAGGATTGAGCCACCTAAAGCCATATTAGTCATTAAGATTTTTTACTTTTTACTTCGTTGAACATATTAGTATTGCTTGTTGATTTTAGTACTACAGGATAAATATTTAGGCAATTAAAGCCCTTCTCTTTTTCAGACGCTTGTTCAAATATTTATGACTTTTGGGATAAACTTTGAGGTGATTTTGCCTCTATTTTGGTAAAACTTTGACATTCCCTTGAGTATAGGTAACTTATTGTGATTGTAGCTCTGAATTTGCACCTTAGATGTGTAGTTATGTCATTTTCACTTATTTTAATATGAATATGTGCTTTAGAATAGGTACGAAGAAATCCAAAAGTCTAAAATGAAGAGAAAGTTTTGCCTAAAATTTTGCAAGAAAAATGGGACGTGCAAACCAGTAAAGTTATTTGTACAAATCACTAATTTTATGTACAAACAACAACTTTTATGCAATATTCACCTTCTTTTTCTTCTATAAATACCCTTTTCTTAATTTTCATGCCTAAATTTGCCATTTTTACCTTTCCTTTGATGTCTAAGGCCTTTCTAAGGTCTCTTTCACTTCAAAGTTGGTCCAATTTATCTTCTGCAAGTTTCAAAGGCCTCTGATATCTTGTCCAATTTATCTTATGCAACTTGGATTTTCTTTGGGCTACTTTTGGTTTATGGGAACCCGCTACCCATTCATTTCATTTTAGAGATATTGAAATTTGTTCCTTGCTAGAAGAATTTTATGCAATTCTTGATTGTCAAATTACAGGTGCTAACCAAATTGCCTGCCACATTTGAATTATCCATATATTTAGAAAATGATATAACTATTTATTCTACAATAAAAGATTCTCATGTCTCCCTTTCTTACTCTTTATCCTTCTAGGGGCCATGCCTATGTAACAAGGATTTGTATTATAACAATCGTTTTGACGGGAGCATTTTACTTTGAAGAGATGACAGAGAGATAGATCTGTGAATTCTACCTCTTATTAGAGAGATTGAGCTTAGAAAAACTCGAGTTCTAACTATTCTTGGTGAGACCATTGTGGGTATAAATAAAGTGTCCCTCGATGTCAGTGATTCTTTCTCTAGTAGCCATTATTGCTTCAAGTACAAATTCTCTTGTAACCTTTTATTTTATCATTTTATGTTGTTATTTTTATTTTTATTTTTATTTTTACTTATTGTCCTAACTTTTGCCTAGACCGCCCTTTCAGATTTTCAATCTAGTTGGTTGCTCATTTTTGCTTAGCCTGTCCTTTCAAAATTTCAACCTAACGAGGTTCATTTGATATATATATATATGACTTTAAAAGAAACTAGACTTGTTGGTCGCTCCAAATGTAGATAAGATTCTATTTCCCACATCATCATTCAATATGTTGTCTGTCTAGGCCTGTTGCAACTAAGGCAAAATGAATAGAATGGCTATCTCACATTAATGATTCTGACATTCATTGGACATATCCTTGGTGAAGGTTAATCGAAGTTACCTTAAAGACTTATAGAGAGTATGTAATCATTTTTGCTCTATCATCCAGTACCTTTTTATGTTGTGGCTAAAGTTTATTGTCACTTTAGGGCTGTACAAGATAGTTGACTTCCATCATATTTTCACTAAAGGACCTTAGTGGAAGCCACCTGGGCTGATCGTTACATCTATCATACATTCCTTGCTGAGGTCCCTACCTTCAATGATGCTGCTTTTGAGGCTTGTTTGTATGTGAATTAGTGGATTATGCTTAGATCTATTAAACATTCATAACATCAAATGAGCATATAAAAAAGAACGTCTTGTATTTTATTTAGTCTAAAGAAATTTTTGATAAAAACTACTTTAATTATGTAAATGTATCTCTTTTCGATATCATGTTAGATATGAAACATTACATTTTGCATATTATATATTAATTAGATGAGTGATCACTATTTTTAATAATGGCACATTAGATCATTTGACTATATTGCTTAACGCCTTAATCTTGTTGGTTCCTTGCTCTTTGTCCCTTCTTCCTTTATTATCATTCCATATTTTGTCAGTCCCTTACAGCTATCTAAAGTGGTCCTGCGCACTCTTTCAAGTTTTGCCTTTCTTATTATGTATTTTTTGGTGCCCTAATTTTTTCCTAAGTTGCCCTTTTAGATTTTGACTTAGCAGACTTTTTCCCTTTTTCTTTTTTTTTTTTTCAATGCCCTAGTTTTTGCCTAAGTCATCCTTTCTGGTTTTTGACTTAGAGGGCTTAATTTCACTTTTCTCATATCTTTATATGAAGTACTTCTTTAATCTATCTAGGTTTATTGGCTAGGAGAACTCATTCCCATATATGTCTAATAATTTCACAACACTATTTGAATAGATATGCTTGACCACATAAGGATCTTTTCAATTTGGCTTGAATTTTCTTTGGGGTCCTGAGCTTATGATCAAATTACTTTCAACACCAAATTGTCGATCCTTATGGTACTTGCTTTAATCCTTTTATTAAAAGTGCACACCATCCTAGCTTGGTACAATTAGATGTGATAAAGAGCTTCCAAATTTTTCTCATCTAATAAGGCCAACTATTTGAATCGACTTCTCACCCACCGATACTTAGGGGATCTCCATCTCAATTGGTAGCACCACCTTCATTCCATATTCCAAAGAGAATGGCGTCATTCCTATTGTTGTTCTAGTTGTGGTTTAGTACCCCCATAATGCAAAAGGTAACTTTTTAAACTAGTCCTTATAAGTTTCCACCATCTTGGCAAGGATATTTTTAATATTTTTATTTACTACCTCAAATGCTCTGTTGGCTTATGGTCTATAAGAAGATGACTTATGATGGATTACTATATTCTTTTTAGATTGTCCTTACTTCTATCTGAAAATGTAATCCATTATTTATCACGATGTGGTGTGGCATACCATAATGATAGATGAGATTCTTTTTTATGAATTGACCTATTTATTCTGCCTGCAATTTACTAAAAGATTTGGCTTTCACCCATTTTAAAATGTATTTCACCACTACCACGATGTACTTATGCCCCTTTTATAAAAGGTAGCATAATTTCTTTAATCACATCAATACTCCAAGCTATAAAATGGCTACAAAAAAGCTAGATTCTATAATTCAGTTAAAGGCAGATGATTGAGGCTAACATGAACTTAACACTTATGAAAATTTCAGGCCATTTAAATGCAATCTTGCTCTATAGTGGTCCAATAATAATCAATCCTTAAATTTTTTCTTATCAAGGCTTTCCCATTGATGTGGGGATCGTAAACCCCTGTATGTACCGCTTTCATAATCTTGATCACTTCCTCTTCTATTAAACACCTTAGGTGGACTTGATTTGGCATTCATTTGTATACCATGTCATCATAGACTATAAATTGTGATGATAGCCTTCGAATCACATCCCTATCTCTCTTTTCAGCTCCCTTAGGGTACTTTTCACTTTTTATACACCTCTGGACATCGTATTACCATGTCTGGCTTTCTACTAGGACTTACATCACCCATTCATCCATGGAGCATAGTGTTATAGACCTAAATGTGAACAACAATCTCATTGCATTTTTTTTCAAGCCATCCCAAATAAAGACTAGAGTGGCTAAGGCATCAACTGTCGCATTCTCCTCCTATGACAAATGTGAAATATGATCCTCCAAAAATTCTAGATCAGTTTCTTTAAATGATCTACATATAGGCCCAAACGTTCCTCCTTCAACTGCCATTCATCGGTTACCTGAGATATGACCAATAATAATGCATAGACTTCATTTTCACCCATGTTATTAGTCACCTTGAAATCGAGTTTCTTAGCCATAAGGAAAAGCTCTCGTTTTGGAAATAGCCAAAATTATGCCCACACTGGCTTCTTTCTTATTCACTGCTGCATTGAAGTGTATCTTCCAAATTGAGGCTTAATTGCTCCTAGTCCTTCATCCTGAAATTCTCCTTTTATAAGCGATTGTTAAGCTAAATATTTTATAATTGCCCATCCTTTAATCACTGTCTTATTTCATACTTAATGTCAAACTCTGTCAAAAGCATTAGTCATTTTGCTAACTTTTTGTTTAAGAAAGGAGCCTCATATAAATATTTGACCAAATCAAGTTTTGACATGACCTCAATAGAGTATGATTGAAAATAATGCCTTAGCTTCTTTGTGGCCCATACTAGTGCCCAACATGTCTTTTCTATTTAATTGTACCTTTCCTCATAAGAGAGCAATTTCTTGTTAAGGTAACACACAACGTGCTCATTTCTCATCTTATCTTTTTGAGCTAACATTTCCCTCATGGATTTCTCTTCTACATTCAGATATAAAATCAAGAGCTTTCTCAACTTAGGGCATTTTAACATTGATGGATTGGTTAGGTACTCTTTTATCTTCTTGATAGCTTTTTGACACTATTCATTCCATTTTACTAGCTAATCCTTCCTTAACAGTTTGAAGATTAACTCACAAATAGGACCGAGCCTAGTTATAAACATGTTGATGTGTTGGAGATGGCTTAGGAAATCCTAAACTTCCTTCTCTATCTTAGGTGTAGGCATGTCCTGAATGGCCTTTACCTTGTCTAAATCTACCTTGATGTTGTGTTCACTCACTACATATCCCAATAACATATTGAATGTAACCTTGAATTCACACTTCTTGAGATTTAACCTTAGATTGTATTGGTTAACTCTCTGTAGGAATTTCTCTAAGGCTTTAAAGTGTCCCTCTATTGTCTCAGATTTTACCATCATGTCATCTACATACATCTCTATTTCTTTGTGAATCAAGCCATAAAACAAGGCGGTCGTCGTTGGTTGGTATGCCACTCTTATATTTTTCAATCCAAAAGGCATTACCTTATAGTAATACGTACCTCATTTTATTATGAAAGTTGTTTTCACCTTATCTATGATTGCCATGAGGATCTAATTATAACTTGAGAACCCATCCATGAAAGAATACATGACACATGTCGCAACACTATCTACCACACATTGATGTGGGGTACAGGAAAATCATCTTTAGGGCAAGCCTTGTTCAGGTCTCTGTAATCCATACACATTTTTACTCTCCCATCCTTATTTGTTGTCGACACTATATGGCTAGCCACTTGGGATAGTCAACTATCTCTAAAAATTTGGCTTTCATTTGCTTTATTTCCTCTTCCTTGACTAACCAAGCCCACTTTAGTCTCATTCTCTTAAGTTTAAGCATCACCAACTGCATCTGTGAGTAAGTTAAAATCCTATACTTGACTATTTATTGATTAACCACTGGCATATCCTTATATGTCCAAGCAAAGACCCTCTAATATTTTTAGAGTAGTTGTTCAAATGTTCTTTGTTCCTTTGGTGTGACATCATTGGCAATAAGCAAGATCTTTGAATTTTTTTTGTGTCAGGATTAAAAACAATCTCATATACAAAATTAATATTAGATATGCTCATGAAATGATGCATGCTATGCATACTACTATTAGGAAATATATCACACAAGTATGCAAATTTGTCACTCAATGTCTTAAATTTTGAAATAAATACATCGTCATCCTCAAAAAGCCTAGAAATAAAAATATTAGGGGTATTACGAAAAGTAGCTTCCTTTAGCTAGTTGGCAGAAATCCCTTCGACATTAGTCCTTTCTTCCTCTTCAAATTTTTTCTCACTAATTATCCCAAAAGCAACATTTGAATTGCTAACCTGTTCAAAAATCACTTCTTTCTCAAGTTCTATACTAGCATGACCCCTTACTACACCCTCAAAATCTTGTTTCATCTTGTCATCTCTTAGCCCAATCTTCATAAAACTTTTCCAAAGTGTTATGCCATCCAATATAACCTGTTCAACTTCCATTGCATGACCTTAGGTTTCATCAGTACCCATATCTTTAATGAAACTCATAAACATGCCTCTATGTTTGCCAAGGTAATTTACATGTATGTCCCTTCAGTGAATTTATATAACCCAATATATCCCCATTCCAAATCCATAAGGGTGTGCATATTGATTAATCATTCCAAGCTTCTTCTTATTGAGGTCTTCATTTATAACCTAGAAGTGCACATCCTTTAGATAGTACACATCCTTTAAATACTGTCGGTGCTTTTCATCAGAGATTTTCACTTATCATTCCATAGCCAGGTAGTCTGAGGACCACAAAAATTCATGGGTTGGCCTGATTCTTGAGTATCCCTTGTCGCTGTAACTTGCTTATCCTTTTTCTTCTTCTTCTTCATTTGATGAATCTTGGTAATTCAAATAACATATTTTCCCAACTTGCACATGAAAGAATGTCTTCTCAAGATCATCCAAAGAAACTTCTTCCACATGTTTCTCATCTTCATCAATGGTTTCCTTTTTAACTCCCCTTACATCTCTCCTTCCTTTATAAAAAAATCAGACAAAAAGACCATGCAAATCTTTTATCGCTTGCCTTCCTCCTTTTCTACGATAACCTAATTCTCGTTTAGTGATTCGAGTGGGACTTTTTAAAAAATTTGACACACTTGTAGAGTTTTTTCCCAACCCTTGCCCTAAAAGAATGTTCATATTTTTCATAATACCTATCATTTTTAGATTAGGCCACTTGTCTGTAATCTTGGCCACTTGAAAACCCATGAGATGTGGGATAACTATACTCAATGTTGACACAATTTCTCCAACTTCTACACAGATCATTAATATCTCACCCTTATAAGGGATCTTAATCTTTTAATGTACTATAGGTGACACTCCTCCCAACAGGTGATACCATAGTCTTTCCAATAATAATGAAAAAATGGCAAGAATATCTAGCACTGTAAATTCCACTATCGCTTTTATAACTCCAATTTTCACCATGGTCTTGAATACATCAACTATTAGTGTTCCACTATAATCGTGTACTTAGATAATACTCTTTGACACTTCTAAATCTTATTTTGATATCCCAAATTTAAGCAAGAATTTTAGGAGGTAAATGTTAATCCTCAATCCATCATTAACTATCACACATGGTGTTTGTCTTAGTTACATGCCTTAAGTTAATTCTTATAATGAATTTTTTCTTAATAATGTCATGATTGCATTTTCGTTAAGTATCTCTTTTATATTTTGTTTACAGCTAAATCATAAATTTCATGAATAGTTAATTCTACCTAATGTCATCAAGTATGTGACTTAATAGTAAAACCTTAAGGTGTAAAAAATGTTATTCTAAACTATCTCTAGTTGGTCATTATTGTTAGGATAATAATGAATGAAGACTAATATGTGTTTTGATTGATGACTATCTTTTACTAGTTATGGATATGTGGTATTAAGTTAATCACATAGATACATGTTAAGAAATATTCGTATTAGACCGACTAACTATGAGAACATTACATAGATTAATAGTCATAAATGATTCTTATTCAATAGTATTAACTTAATCCTCTGACCTAAAAATTACCATAGATTCTAATATGATAAACTTTATGTTTTGATACGATCCAACAATATCTTTAACCGAATAATTATTCAAACTATTATTGGATATAAAATAAATTATATAAAGGAATATGAGTGATTGAGAAGAAATTTATCCATCATGTATTTATGAGAAATATATCTCAAAGTCTCTTGATAAGTTAGACTAAAGGGATTGTATGACCATGCAAAAATGAATTGATAAATGTTATCAATGTTATTTTATATTAGTCTACTTGGAGATCGAGAAATAATTGAACAATATAAAGATGACATGATTTATGCCTTATGTTCAATTAAGATATAATATGACAAAATGATTATAATACTACTTGTAAAATATGTTAGGTAGGATTATTGACATTCTCATAATTTAGGTGGTTATAATATTTTGGTAGATGTCACTTATGATTTATAGGCTATTGCCAACATTATGTGAATTTAAAGAGTCGTACACTTAGAACAGACTTAAAATGAAATGGTATATATTAAGATAATTAAAAATATTATCTTGATATTTTGATATCCTTTTTGTTTTAAAGTTAAAACAAAATAGGATATTGTCTCATTTATCTTTAAGATATAAAGTTGACATAAATATTTTAATGGTTATGATATATGTGTACATTTAGGATTTTTTTAAAAAAAGAGAGAACATTCACGTTAATCTAGGTTGACATCTTCTTCAATTTTTTTAAAGTAGAAATTTCTTCTTTTTTCTCCTTCACTATGGGTTTGTGTACCTCTTTCTTGATTCTTTAAGGGCTTTTCTATCTGGATAGTATCTTCCACTCCTAGTCACATGGTTGACCTATTTCACCTATTTCTCTCATTTCTCTTCAGCACTCTATTCCCATAGCTTAGTAATGTTCTCTCTATTTACCTCTTTTATCTCCTTATTCAAGCTTTCCCTTGGATTAATAATGTCAACAACAATTGTAACCTCCTTTGGTATCTTTTCAATGGTAGCCATGACAACCTCCTCAAGAATTTTTAAATCTATCATAAATGTCCCTTGGTTCAGTGGTGGAACATTACGATTTTTTGGGAAAGGTTTCACAATTATACTTGGCCTTTCAACGTTCGAAGGGACAATGGTTGGCTGTCAATGAGATCTTAGATCTCATGTCTCAACCTATAGTAGTCGTTAGTATTGTGCCTAGCTCCTTGGTGAAAGGCACATTAAACATTCACATCATATCCCTTTGGCAATAGGTAGAGGGGTGGCCTTGGTACTAACGACTTTGATACTCCTGTCTTCTGCAATCTCTCAAATGCTTTAGATAGATGCACAAATATTTACCTCAGGCTCTCACTGCATTCACATCAGCTGTCTTGTTTTCTTCTCCTTAAGCTTGTGAGGTGCATTCTTCTTTCACCATACTGCCTCTTTAATTCAAAATCCAATTTCTCATATTGCAAGCTAACCTTGAGGTCTTCAAAATTACATATTAACATGCCTTTATTCCTAATACCTATTCTTGGCAGTGCCCCCTTTATAATCATCCTCTCTTTTTCTCTTTTTGTTGGCTTGGGAGTTTCTTTAGAAGCTAAATTCTTTGACCTCATTATGTAATCATTGAAATTTTCACCAATTTTCTATTTCAACAACTCCAAATCTTATAGGATAATATCTACTGCTAAGTTACAAGCATAATGTTTCTTAAAAGCCTCTATCAATTCTTTCTAGCTTCCCCTAACAGTTTTATGTAGGTTGTAATACTAGTCTTTACAAACCCTTTTAGTGATAACTCGAATAACTGAAGCGTAGTGTTCGCGGGCACCCCGAATGTCTTCATTATCAACATATAAAAGTGGATATGGTTGGTGGCATCTTGAATTCCACTAAACTTAGGAAGCTCAGGCATTCAAAAGTTAGCAGGAAGCTTCTTAAGCTTATAGGCAAGCAACTCTTTAATATCAATCTCCCTCTCTAATCCTTTTATGTTAAGTGTCTTTAAAATCATCAAATTGAGTGCTTTGTTTCTCATTTTCCATAGGCCTATTAGGAGAGATTGCAGTATGTCCTAATTTTTTATCCAGCTTACTTCCATGATACTCCTTCACCCTAAATAGGTCATCATTAATCACTATAGGTTAAGGCACTTCCACGGGCAATTTCCCCTTATCCATCCTACTGGTAAATGAGTTAGTCTTCTTCAAAATTTCATTGAGACGCTTATTCACATATTTAGCAATTCTTTCCTATATGGTATGACTTAAGTTAACCCTTATCCTCTCTTGATCTTAAGCAATACTGTTAGTTCCATAATCAATTACAATCTTTGGATTGGGCTAAGCATCTTGCTCTTCTTACCTACTCGATTACATTTTCTCTTCCACAAGGGTTTGGATGGAGCTATGATGGCTACAAAGTAAGGGTTATTAGCATTATGTATGAATAAATAATGAATGCATGTATACACAAGATGCTCATATTATTAGCAAAAGAACCTTCCAATCTTATCTCTCTTATACAAGTCTAAAAGCTCTTTCCTAAGTGGGGTCTTATTCTTCTACCAATGAAGGGTAGAGAATGCATGTGGTCACCTTGAATTAAGTAGATTTAAAGCCCTAAAAGAACATAGACATATAGGAACTAAGAAAATAATGAAAATCATACATGAAACGAAACTTTTTATTACCTTGAAAAAGATATACAAGTAAGTGAAAAATCCCTTTTAACAAGGGATATACATGAGTATTTACATGAAAAATGAGATCTTTTTACATAGCAGGCTTAGGGAATATACAAATATTTATATAGGGGATATTACATTAACGAGAATGGGGTAACATCGTATTTCAATTGGGGATGTCTAACCATGTTCTTTAAGGACTTCAAACCTTTTTTTAGAGAGAAATGCAAACAAAGGGGTGTTCTTCTCTAAGATGTTATTGGCTCTTACATGTGTCTAACAGTTGAGATGGTTATTATAGTTGATGGCTTCCATAAACTTAAGGCATGGTTGTGATAATCCCTCATTCAATATAATACCTAAAGGTACTTGGCTTATGAGTGATGGACACTCCTCATTATCTCCTAAGCCTGAATGAAGCTTAAGTCTCATGTTTGGAGAATCCATCGATTTATCTAAGGGCAGCCCTAGTGAATGTGGTGAAGTATGGAGGCTAATGAGTGCAATGGATTAATCAATAATAAAGTTATTATGGTAAAATGTGAATTAGAGATTTGAACGGGAAATCAATTTCAAGTCTCCAATGGAGTTTTCACTTTGAGCGTTTGAGCGATTTGCGGGATTGTGCTCGAATTAGTATAATCTTACTTGTGACTCCTATTTTTTATTGATCATTGGGGGATCGAGAGGATGAGAGTCATACATTGGTAGTAACCCTTAAATATGGCTCATGTTTGGATCAACAGAGGATCCTTTAGGCCTCATGCAACATTAAAGCCCTTTTCTAATTTTGGTGGTCAATAAGGGACCAAGGCGAGATAGTACATTAGTATCATCCCTAATGGAATGTAGAGTTACCACCTGACTTTGGTCGGAATAAGAATTTGAGCAAGGCTAAAATCTAAAATTATCTAAGTGTTGGCCCTAGGCACCAAGAAGGGGGGGTGAGGGGTTGAATTGGTGTGTAAAAAATTAAAATTGGAAAGAGAGAGGAGAAAGGAGATGATAGGAAACACAAGATTTATAGTGGTTCGGGTGTAATCAACCCTACGTCCACTCCTCAATTCTTAGAAATTATTTTTCAAAGGTGTTTTCAAGCTTACACCAAACTTTTACGCTTGTGTTTTGAAGGCTCGCACAATAACATATACACTTATGTTTTGAGGCTTACACAAAAACCTTTACAACTTGTGTTTTAACAGGTTCACACAACAACCTATTTTAGTATTTTGAAAGGCTCACATTATAACCTATTACACTTAGTGTTTATACTCACACCCAACAATGACTTAAAGAATATAAAAGAGTGAGTAGCAAAATTGCAAGAGTTTAGGTACAAAATTATTAATTCTCTTGCATTTACATCTGTTTGGTGAGGTATTTATAGCCTCTACCCACCAAAGAGATGTTGCAATAAAACTGGTACAAATCATCAAAGTGTGCTAGACAGATTTTCGCATTAAATGTTTGACAGTCATGATTCGCGGTCACTACTACTCATTTGCAGTCGCGAATTCCAAATTTTATCAAGAAAACTCCATTTGTGTCTAATGGTTAGTCCACGTGGTAGCTTTTGATTAGTTCAATAGGAAAATATAGCTGCTCACCTGTTCTCAAAAGTAGCAGTTGCGATTTATCTTATACAGGATGTGACTCTGAATGCGAATTCCTCTGCCAAAAGTGTTCATCTTCTTCTTTTGGGTTCGCGGCCACTACCAACAAGTTTCCATCGTGATTTTTGACTTCCAACGGTTACTTGGGACACTTGTCAAGCTGTGATTGTGGACTTGATTGCATCTTCAATTACTTTGAAATTTGTGGTCGCGACTGAGGCAAGCTTTACACCATGAATTTGTCTGTCACTTTTTGAGTTCTTCCTTTGGATGAGTTGCGACCGAGAATGACTCTATGATTTCATCTGTCTGATCTTCTAGCAAGTCTTCTAATGGATTGTGATCGTGAATCTTAGATTGCGGTCGAGATTTAGAAGTTACTTCACATTCTTTGAAGACTAAGATTTTTATCCAACCTCTACCTTAAAGACTAACAAAAACGGCTGCAAAACAATACTAATTTGAATCATTCGAACCAAAGGTGTAGATGTATGTGTCCGGATGGATTACCTTAGCATTGGTGAGATAGGTTAGGTCTAGAAAGTTTTGAGAGGGAAAGAGCTTCTTGGTAAGGAATTTCTCTTTCTCCTTATCAAGTGCTCCAACAAAGCGATAGATGGCTGTAATATGGGAAAGCAAAAGAAACTAGCCTTTAGGTTTTATACTCATGTGGATCAATTGATCCATAAGGTAACGATCGGTTTGGATAGGTTAGTTCTTGACAAGGAAAAATAAGAATGCCAAGTCCTTTTATGAAACCTTCTCGTTACCATCACCTCTTGCATTGACGGAGAAGGTGATGATGCGATGAAAGATCCATAGGGGTAGGGTTTTGTTGTGTTTGGATAAAGAGGAGCAGGGGTCGTGTTTGGTTTCGATTGAAATCTCT
Organism: Omphalea diandra; assembly: GCA_949677035.1. Taxonomy (NCBI): domain Eukaryota; kingdom Viridiplantae; phylum Streptophyta; class Magnoliopsida; order Malpighiales; family Euphorbiaceae; genus Omphalea; species Omphalea diandra. Next base: position 22,532 of record CATIWR010154072.1, read on the forward strand.
GACCAAAATTCAGAGTAGATGATGTCAAGTGCGGAGATGATGAAAGGGATGTGTTCTCCAACTTGCAGGTTAAAAAAGGAGGATAATTGGTCGAAGGTGATATAGAAGGGGTCGTCGAAGGCCCAAAACACCAATCTGTATTGGCCAACTCTTGAATTGGATTTTCGGCTTAGTTGCACGATGCACATGAACTCGCGTACAAACTCCTCGTATCCGGGTTCATCTCAAAAGATGAACTCGTTCCAGCTCAAATTAGAGAGAAAGGAGCAAATATCTGCATTGATGCTCAAAGTATCATAAATGTCGATGAAATTTTGTTTGGGAGAATCACTTTGGAGGAGTTTGCCTTGAATCTTTCCTTTTCCTCCTTAGTGATTCCCTTCATGAGATAGAGGGCAAGAGGTGCAGAGGGCTGAGCCACTGCCTTATCTTTGTCAGCCTTGGAGAATTTCTTGGAGCCATAACAAGAGTGGAAGAAAGTTTGAGAGATTTTTAGAGAGAGAAGAAGTGTTTGGAAGTGAAGTGAGGAAAACACTATTGAAGTGGGTATTTATATGCTTGAAGGGGTGCAAAAATGGTCAAAAAATGGCTAGAAAAGCATTAATTGAAGAGAGGAAACGGTTGGCTATCAAATCACTTAATTGCCTAGATGGTTACTCTAATTCACGTCTACAAATTCATAAGTCTCGATCGCGAATTTCAAAAAATATGAGTAACAAATAAATTTTCTTTGGGAAAAGGCGCGTCAACAGTCATATTTTTGAAAAATTAATCAAAATTCGAGCTGGAGAGTAAATTTCGCGACCGTGAATTGACTTTTGATAGCCAGGTGAAATTAACTTGTAATTCGAAACCGTGAAGAAGAAATAACGACCGTGAATTATGAGACAGTAAGGATAAGAATGAGAAAATTTTGAAAACATGTGATCCACTAGAAATAGATAATAAACCTGTTCATATAATCATTACTCATGCATAACATACATAACAATCAATCATAGGATAAAAATTTTCATTTTAGGGAACTTCCATCAAGCATTCCCAATTCTCTTTAATGAAGTTCATCCTTTCTTCATTTAGAGGTTTAGTGAAAATATCTGCAAGTTGATAATTTGTGTCAATAAATTCTAACACAACAACATCACCCTTTTGCACGTGATCTCTAAGAAAATGATGTCTAATATCTATGTGCTTACTCTTAGAGTGTTGGATGAGATTTTTAGAGAGATTAATAGCACTTGTGTTATCACATTTGATGGGAATGTGATCAACTACTTTGCCAAAATCCTTTAATTGTTGTTCCATCCAAAGAACTTGGGTGCAATAACAACCCGCCGCCACATACTCAGCTTCTGCAGTGGATAAGGCAATCGATACTTGTTTTTTACTAAACCACGAAACTAGGCATTCATCTATAAATTGGCAAGTCTCGGAAGTGTTTTTTCTATCTAGCAAGTTACCCATATAATCCGCATCCAAATACCCTATGAGACTAAATGAAGAATCCCTAGGATACCATAACTTTAAGTGTATTGTGCCATGAAAATACTTAAAGATCCTTTTAACAACATTCAAATGAGATTCTCTAGGAGAGGATTTAAACCTAGCACACATGCAAACACTGAACATGATATTTGGTCTAAAAGTAGTAAGATAAAGTAGAGATCCGATCATACCTCGATAT
>CATIWR010154076.1:0-15004 GCA_949677035.1 Omphalea diandra
AAAAAAAAAAAAGCGTTAAATTTATGATTTTGTGTATAAGTTTTTGTCAATTTCTTTGAATTTTATTTTTGCGAACATTCTCTACAAAATGTTTAACAAGTGAATGATTGGCTAGAAGTTAGAACCATCAGCTAGAGTATCTAATCACATTCATTTTCTAGCTTTGCTTCATTGTTAATATCGAGTAAATTTTTCTAACTAAAAAAAACGCCAGCTAATTGATAGAGTGAGTTTGTGCAAATCATTTCTTAGATGTGGGATGTCAATGAATTGTAGAATTTATTTTTATTTTTTATACATTTTTATTTTGTCTTCAACTACATGGTGTATCACTTGATCAAAACAGGATTTCATTAAATTAATTGAGCCAAGTTAATTAACCTAACAATGAATTTAAATTTAGATGATCATTTAATAAAAAGGCTTAAAGATAAGATTGCTCTCTAAATTATTTAAAAATATCCAATCAAAGATATAATTAACTATTTGATCTAATTAGGACACAAACTCTAATTTCAAATCTATTTAAGACAAATTCTGAGTGAGAAAACGCATGAGGGCAAAAAAAATAAAAACCTAATTTTTAAAATTTCTATTTATAAAATAGACCTAAAATAAATGTACAAATATTAAATAATAAAAAAATTATGCTACAATCACTCACATTCAGTCACTATCACAATAAAAGTCAAAACTTATCATTGGTGTCAAAACTCACCACTTTTGAATGTATCATTATTTTCAAGGCTCATACTATCTAGTCAGTAAATGGATCGGACTCAATGCCTCATAAGGCCCAACTCAGCTCGACACTTCAATCCATAAAATCGACTCAATTCATTAGCACGAAAACAAACAGCTAGCGCGGCTCGTCTGCAAGAGAACTCTCGGTTTACTAGAAAGACACATAAGTTTAGCCAAACAGTAACTATCAACTTCTTTCAATAATAGCAAATTCATCCTTATACAAAAGACCTCATGTATCTTTCATATTTTCTAAAATCTTTACATTTTTTATACTCTTAACTGGATTTAACTGACTTAATTGTCAAGGACCGAACTCCTCCTAACTTTGTTCATCTTGCAAACTATCACGACTGAACCAACTCTCTTACTCTCAAAGACCGAACCAAACTTATTGCCTAGATTATTTGCTCGAACATCATTGATGCGGTGAGCATGAACTTGTTACAACGTACCTCTTGAGCTTTAGCTATGACTTCCCCTAATGGCCCCAAAACTCCTTAGACCAAACACAAACATTGTATCCCACAAAACACTACCACCCGAGAACTACTTGTCTTTACTCTTTTTGTGGCAACAAAGTACCAAGCATCTACCTCCACACAAACACCAGTCTATGACCCTCAAGCCACTGGCAGACTTGTAGCCACCTATGCAGACTTCACTACAACACTAAAATGCATCGAGCAAGCCCTATTGCATAGAGAACCTATCTTCCCCCAACAGCCCTTTCCACCAAATCAAGACAAACCTTACCTCTACCTACCCTACCCAACCTTGCAGAAAACTTGGCAATGAATGAATACAGGATCAAATGCTCGAAAGCATACAATGACATAGAAAAATCCTCATACAAATCGATGGAAATCCAAACCACACGGACAACGAGTACCTCATGGGACGAGGACACCATGCAAAAAAAGGTCATGGAAGCCATCAAGTGAGCTTAGGGCAAAGAAAATTTTGCCTTCAATTACCACACCTATGACCATAAGCCCTTGGCCACAAAAATAATAGTCGAACCTGTGCCGCACAGGTTTAAACTGCCACCAATTGACAATTACAACGGCACGACTAACCCCAAAAGTCACTTGGTGAAATTCTTATCTAAGATAGAACTGTGCAATTGTTCAGATGCCCTATTATGCAAAATTTACCCTACCACTCAAGGAGTTGCTCTAAAGTGGTATCAAGACTTATCCCATGGCTCCATTCACAGTTTCACTCAACTCACTTGAAGTTTTGCAACCAGATTTGTATCCATTATTCCTCAGATGAAAATCTCCTCGGACTTGCATGAGGTAATGAGGAAGGGAGGGGAATCCTTATGGGATTACTTAGCCAAGTTCAACAAAGTGGCCATACAGATAAACAACCTCAATCATGAGGTAGCAATAAATGTCATGATATGAAATTGCAAGAACCGAGGGCTCTTTGACTCCTTTAGTGTTGACTCATCGAAAAAGTTTTATGAGTTAATGGAAAGAAGCAATAAGTTCATTCGATTGGATGACAACTTGCAAACTTACTCCTACGACCCATTAAGGAAAAAGAAGAAAGGGGTCAAGATAAGGTAAAAAATGAGAGAGACTAGACCAGGCAAGGAGGACAATGTTTGGGCCCCACTAACTTTAATAGTATTACTGCTCAGTATTGCACACCCTTCACAGCTAATAGAGGATAAGTTCTTCATTAGATTAAAAGATTGGGTAAGAGAATCCACTCCTTGGCCACTAAAAGGCTCAGTCACCAAGGACAAAGACAAGTATTGCAGCTTCAACATTGATAGTGAGCATGACACAGAAGAGTGCAGAGATTTGAAAAACAAGATAAAAAAGTTAATCCAATTGGGCAAGCTTAACCAGTTCAAAAAACGAACAACCTTTGAGGATGATAGGCAAGTGCCCCAGCAAGAAAGTAACCATAAAGATAAAAAGCCTAACATCCAAAAATATACAAGGGTCATTGACATCATAGCTGGAGGAACTAAAGAGGGTGACAACTCCACTGCTAGAAAAAGAGAAGTCTATGAAATATACTCAATAAACAACAAAGAGAGTCAAGTTGAATCATTATTTTGTACCATTACATTCTCTACAGCTAATGATAATAGAAAGTTGAGTAACCCCCATGTAGATGCCTTGGTGGTTCAAGGCCAAATTGAAAATTACTTGGTCAAGCGTATCCTAATAAATGATGGTAGCTTAGTAAATATGATGACGTTAAAGACCTTCAAGGCAGTCGACTTAGATTTTAAAGGCTACACCCAGTCTAAACCCTCCTGACCAACTTGGGGGGAACTAGAGTTGAAATGATGGCCTTCATCGAGTTGAACATTGAGCTCAGGGACACAGAGGTGATCAAGAAATTCAGAGCCATATGGATGGTAGTAGATATCCCTTTTGCATATAATGTCATCATCGGTATACCTATCCTTTATGATTCAGTGGCCTGCACTACATTAGGTACCTAACTATGAAGATCCTAACCAAAAAGGGGGTAGCAATCATGAAAAGGGAACAAAAAGTAGCTAAAGAAACTTACATGACCATCTTAAAAGAAGTGCATCATGCAATGTCTTTCAAACTGTTCAACTTCATTTAAGAGAACACCCTCAGAAATGCTAAACCAACAACTAAATTAAAGCCCTTCCAATAGGGCAAAACAGAACTTTACACATCAAAATGGAGTTAACCGAGCCCATCGAGAAGGACATTAGCTCGACCTTAAAAAAAACTCTGGAAACCTTTGCCTAGAACCCTTTAGACATAACAAAAATTGACCTCTTGGTCACCATGCACAAACTCAATGTAGACAAATCATTTAAACCAATTAAGCAGAAAAGAAAGAATCACACACTTGAGTACCAAAAAGCCTTTTCTGATGAGGTATGCAAGTTACTACACGATAAGTTCATTAGGGAGGTCCAACACTCGGATTGGCTAGCCAATATGGTGCTAGTCAAAAATCCCAATAGAAAATAAAGGATGTGTATGGACTTCATTGACCTCAATAAAAGCATGTCCGAAAAATAGTTACCCTTTACCTAACATTGATGAATTAGTGGACTCCATGACAAGGTATGACTCTATAGTTTTATTGACGCCTCGGTAGGGTATTACCAAATTTGGATTTTGTGCTGAATGAAGAAAAAACTAGCTTTGTCATGCATGAAGGCATGTATTGCTACAAGGTCATGCCTTTTGGCCTAAAAAATGTGGGTGCTACTTATCAGAGATTGGTGAACGACATGTTCAAAGACAGGATTGGTAAGACAATATATGTTTATGTAAATGATATGATTGTGAAGAGCTGTCGAGCCAGGGATCACATAAGTGACCTAAAAGAAGCCTGTAAGATATTCAACTAGTATAATATGAAGCTCAACCTAGAAAAATATACCTTTGGAGTTCAAACAAGCAAATTTCTTTGGTTTATGATTTCCTAGAGAGGAATAGAGGCTAATCTAAAGAAAATCCAAACATTCTTTGACATGTAACCTCCCCAAACCATCAATGAAATACAAAAACTCAATGGAAGAGTCACAGTTATGGGGAGGTTCATATCCTCGTATGCTCGCCACTATCTTCCATTCTATAAGAAGCTGAGAGATTTGAAAAAATTTAAATGGGATGAGGAGTGTCAAAAGGCATTTGAAGACCTAAAAGCCTCCCTTGTCTTATCATCACTGCTCAATTGCCCACAGCAAGATAAGCCACTATTCATGTACTTGGTAGTAACAAAAGAAATAGTAGCCTCAGTACTAGAGCAAGAAGAAGAAGGTGAGTAAAAATCAATGTATTATACTAACAAAGTCCTAAAAGGTGCCAACCTAAACTACCATCTGTTAGAAAAGGTAGCATATGTATTAGTCAGCTCAACGATAAAGTTGAGGCATTACTTCCAAGTCCACACTATAGTGGTCCAAATAGATTAGCCCTATAAAAAGTACTATAGAACACAAAATCTCAAGAAGAATGGCTAAATGGGTAGTTAAGCTACGAGAGTTTGACATTAAATTCAAACCAAGGCAAGCAATAAAAACTCAAGCTCTGACAGATTTTATAGTAAAGCTGACTAGTTTGGAGCAAGGACCCATACAGGTCGATGAGGAAAAAGAATGAAAGTTGTATATAGATGGAGCCTTAGGCACTGAGGGAGCAAGAGTAGGGATAGGTTTGTAAAGCCCACATAAAATCACTATTATATATGCTGTAAAGCTAAAATTTTAAGCCACCAACAATATTACAGAGTATGAAGCTTGATCATAGGACTGCAACTTGCAAAAAAAGTCTGAGCAAAAAGCATCTCCATCTATAATAACCCCTGGCGGGTAGTTCAACTCCTCCTTGGCCAATACACTGTCAAGAATGTTGCTCTAGCCAAGTATGGCAAACACGCCAAGTACCTCCAAGCTAAAATAGAAGGCAAATGAGAAAATTAAAAGATTGGGCAAATCTTGTATGATAATAACGAAGAAGTAGACAACCTTACAAAGTCAGCAGCTTCCTCTCAAGCCACTCTACTGAAGGAATGTTGGTTGAATAAAGAAATAACTAAACATCTCCAGACAAAGCCCATAGTTGTCATAATGAAAAAAGATAATTGGATAAGCTCACTAGTCAAGTACTTGAAATATGGGCAATTCCCAGTAAAACCAAAAGAAGCCCAAGCCATCATTCACTGAGCTGTAAACTTTTATAAGGAAAATGGCATCTTCTACAAAAGATCCTATAGCCAACCCTGGCTCAAATGTACCTCCTTAAAAGATGAAGATTATGTAGTAAGAGAAATCCATCAAGGCATGTGCGGAGCTCATGAAACAGTTATAATCCTAGCTTAGAAAATTGTTCTATTCGTTTACTACTGACCTTCTATGCTCAAAGTTGCCAAACAGCTTGTACAAAAGTTTGATGCCTGCCAAAGACATATTAACATCCTTCGAAGACCAACGACACATCAATAACCCATTGGCTTGGCATGACCTTTCTCTCAGTAAGGAATTGACATCCTTGGGCATTTTCCTTAAGCTTCGAGATAGAAGAAGTTTACGATAGTCGTCATTGACCATTTCACCAAAATGGTTGAAACTGAAGCCCTGGCCACTATTACTTCGATAAGGATACTAGACTTTTTCAAGAAAAAACATAATGTATCGATGTGGCATTCCCCAGACTCTTGTAGCTAATAATGAAAAATAGTTTGACAATAACCAATTTAGATCCTATTATGCAGAGCTAGCCATTAACCTTCGATTCACTTTGATGGCCCACCCACAAACCAATAATATGATCGAGGTAACTAATAGAACCATCTTGTATAATCTCAAAAGAAGATTGGATGATGCAGGAGGCACTAGGGCAAATCAGATCAACCACATCTTTTGGACCTTCTAAACTACTCTAAGAACCACAATAAGTCAAACATTGTTCTCCCTAACATATGGCACAAAAACAATGATACTTATAAAGATAAAACTCTTATTGTACAGAGTCCTCCAACATCACCCTGAACACAATGATGAAGAGCTATGCATTAATTTAGACCTCTTAACCAGTTAAAAAGAAAATGTTGTCATCTAAATAATAACATATCAATAGAAAGTCACTCAGCTATATAATAGGAGAGTCAAAGCTCGAGCCCTCAAAGAGGGAAATCCTGTATTTAGGAAAATTGATAAAGATTGAGAAAATATGGGTGTAAGCAAGCTCAACGCTAACGAGGAAGGGCCTTATAGAATCTTTAAGGTATTCGGATCAACAACATACAAGTTAGAGACCACGGAGGGCAAGCCTGTGCCACGTATATGGAACATTAAAGCTTTAAGAAAATACTTCACTAAGACAGCCTCTGTGGCTCTTGTAAAATGGCTCGAGCCATACCTCAGCCTCACAATATATATTGAGGGATTAATAAAGAGTTTCCATAATCTTCATTCCATTCTTCAAGTAAACATTGTCTTCATCACACAAAGCATGTACCGAGCTACTTTATCTCATACATCGTGATAAAAAGAAAATTCATAAATGACATAAAACATGTACTGTGCTAATTTGTTTTGTACCTCGCGATTAAAAAAATTCATAAATGACACAAAGTATATACTGAGCTAATTTATCTATACTGAGCTAATTTATCTCATACCTCACGAAAAAAGAAAATTCATAAATCACATGGAGCATGTACCGAGACAATCTACCTAGTACATTGCAACAAAAAGAAAAATTCATATGATACGTAGTACGTTCTGAGTTGACCCACCTCGTACATCACAAACATAACTAACTCAGGATCAAACTAAGCCAACTCGCCTACTACCTCACTAATTCAAGCTCGAGCTAACCAACTCTGATGTGTTCAAAGTGTGAATTAATTTATAATAAGGACAATCACTAAGCTAGTAAAATATGAATACGAATAACAACAAAATCCTTTACAAATAAGTTATTTTCAACTGCTCGAACTACTCTACAACAATTAGCTAATTTTATCAATTTCTGGTTGATTGTTAATAGTAAATGCAAATGCTTAAAAAAAGCAGTAGTAAGAGAAATAAGGGAAATGACAATAAAAATGAAAATAAATTCTCATTTATTTAAAAAAATTTTGTATATAACCTAAAAGGGCAAGCCAAAGGTTACAAAAATCCTATACTCTACTCTTTTGGCTCATCTCCTTTATCCCCTTCATCCCCAATTAGATCTTCACTACCCCACCCTTTTTATCCTCTTCCTCATTTGGTAGCTTTATGGTTGCGAAAAGATTAACATCCACTATAAAATCAAATTTCTGATTCGAGAAGTTCTTCATTAGTTCCTGCCTGATGAGGGCATTATAGTTCAGACAAACCTAAACCACTTTTTTTAGGTGAGCCTTTGAGCCTTTTCCTTTTTCTTCTTCAAGAACTGAACCTCTTACTCTAACTTGGGGACCCTAGCGAATGTCTTCCCCAGCTTGACCACTTAGCTTGTAATAAGGCCACCTCACCCTCAATAGCAGAAAGCTTCTCCTTAGTAAAGGATAACAACTGAGCCCCTTACTTAACCTGTTTCAAGGTATCTCGATACTCCTTAGACAGAGCATCATAGGCATCTTAAACCCTTATGAGTTGCCCTTCTAACTTAGAAAAATTCAAGACCTCCTTATCAAAAATCTTGAGGCGTTGGTCTAACACTATGCCAGTCATTACTGCCTGTATAGATAAAACAAGATACAAAATCAACCATTCTGCATAAGTATTAGAACAAAATTGATAAAATAACAATACCTTTAGCAAGTGCATATTCATTTAGGGTACGTTAATTAAGGACTTGAACCTTTCCTCTACCCTCGAAAAGGTGCACAGTCGAGCCATGATCTTAACCACAATTTTATGATTCATATTGCCTTCATACCTCCCTGTTAGAAGAGATCGAAGGTCGATCAAGTGGCACAAACCTTGAGGCACAACAAATCACTCCTCGTTAGAGTCAACCTCTACCACTCTAACTCACGGTCTCTTTAGCAAAAGGTAAAACTCCCTATACTGCCCAGTCATCTTAGGTCGAGAAGTAGCAATCACCACTAACTCCATGACCCTCGACACAGGCATGGTTCTAATAACCATTTTGAAAGTAGGCCTCTTACGACCAACAATCTACTTCACCCGACTCTTCCTCTTCCTCTTCTCTTATTGCGTAGCCTTTTAGTGTACCATTTTTGTATTTATCTGTTTCATATCTATCTTGCAAAACAAAAAGATATTAATATCATTAGTTAACATACCAAAGAGCTAATAAGGCATCATACCATTTAGTTTAGACACAATATAGTGTATGTTTATCAACCCAGTCAAATCTATACAATCATCAGCCCGAATGTTCTCTACAATAGCTATTTATGTCTCATACATGTTGACGTCCATGTTCCACTCAACCTTTCTCATCCATTTTGAAGGGAATGAAACCTTTTCAGCATAGGTCACCATAAAATACTTGTGCTTCTACCCATTTATGGATGAAGAATAATTAGTGAAAAGTCCAGTACTAGGCTAAAATAATTCATACCAGTGTTCTTTTTTAGCTCAACCACTGAATAAATAAACATGCTTAAAGACATTGATCGTGAATGTCGGTCTCTTCTTCCAGGTTAGCATAAACATTCCCACTAATATTCACAGGGCATTCGAACTAAGCTGAGAATGAACCACTTGTAAGTGGCGAACACTTGTTGCAAAAACTTAGGAATTGACAAACTAGCTTTCAAATCCTCTTCATACAACATGAACTGGTTCTGATCCAACTCTAAGAATACCCTTAGATCAATTTAGGTGCATTCAGAAAAACTTGTTCGAGATCTTATATACCCAACAAATCCTGAGAAAGTCCAGCTCGGTTATTTCGCTGACAATCTCAATTACTCAAGGGTTCTGCATGGGGATTTGTAATGGCATGGGCTGCTGAACTATTTTGGCGAGTTCAACATAGTTGGTCCCCGCGCCATTAGCGCTGACGCTCAGCCCAACATCACCTCCTCCTCTGCTTCTCCACAGACATTCTCTTGTCCTTCACTAAGATCCATCCATCTGAAATGGAGCTAAAACCCATTTTACTTTGATCCACACTATATCTCTCATAAACCTCAAAAATTGTCAAGTCCTTAATGGAACCCCCAAAAGTAGAAGGCTCGTCTATAAAATCCATAAACAAAAAAATAGAAGAAGAATAAAAGAAAAGAGAGGCAAGAACAAACCTTCAATAATGAGCATCCTAGCGAAAAGAAGATGAAATTTCTTGAAAGCAAGCTTCAATTCTCTAGCAACAAATGAAATCCTTTGTAAAAAAAAAAAAAAGAGATAAAATCGTAAAATAAGGGAAAAGAGAAAGAAACCCCCTATTTATAGCCCTTTAAGGCTAAAGATGAAGAGGCAGAGTCAGATGAATTGTTGCCTTATTAAGCGATTCATATCAAATCAATTAAAATGTGACAATTGAGGAATAGTAATCAATCGACATGTGGCATCACCAACTAGCCAACACTTTAATTTTCAAAATTCAAAAATTAAAATTCCCTCTTAAACATTAGCAACTCGAGTCTGTGCGCTCACTTTGACTGTCAACTCAACCATACTAGCATGGCCACCAAACTACTGTCGAACCGAGATAGACTCAGATTGAGGTGGGATATGTGATACTACCCATTTAGCAAAGGGGCCAGGCTCAATACTATATAAGGCCCAACTCGACCCAACACTCCAATCCACAAAACCAACTCGACCCATTAGCAAGGGACCAATCGGCTAGGATGGGTCGACTATAAGGGAGCACTTAATTTACTAAAAAGCCACATAAGTCTAGCCAAATAGTAATTGTCAACTCCATTCAACAGTAATAAATCCATCCTTATATAAAGGACCTTAGGTATCTTTCATGCTCTTCAAAATCTCTACATTTTTTTTGATACTATCAACTAGACTTAGCTTACTTAATCATCAGAGTAGACTTGCGATCAAGGACCAGGCTCCTCCTGACATTGTTCGTCTTGCAGACTATCACGACCGAACCAACTTTCTTACTCATAAAGGCTAAATCGAACTAATTGCTCGGATTATCTACTCAAACATAAAAGGCCAATGATCTCACCACCACTATTGACTCCATTATGATTGTTTTCAAGGTTAAAGATTTCACCATCATTATCAACTTCATTATCACCAAGGTCAAAGAGTTTACCATCACTGTTAATTTAATCACTATTATTTTCAAGGCCAAAGGTTCAATCACAACATCAAATTTAAATTTATTATTATCAATAACAATCCGTATATCTTCATCACTATAATGACTCAGCTCGAGTTGAATCCAATTATGACTGTAAGTATCCCAGTATTGGAGTAGTTGGCAGTTTGTTCAATGATGAATGCGATAAATATGATGATTACTAGCAACAATGATTGGCTAGTGATTCGGGACTAGGATTTATGAATAATTTTGTTGTCCCTATGAACCAAAAACGGGGAAGGGGTTGAATTGGTGTATAAAATTTTAACAACAAGAAAAAGGGGATGAAGAAAGAGTAGAAGGGAGACAAACAATTTATAGTGGTTCAGGTATAATTGACCCTACGTCCACTCCCCAATTAATCAATTGGGTATTTCACTATCTCAATGGTGTTTTCAAGTTCACACCCAACTTGTACAACTTGTGTTTTGATGGCTAACACACAACCTTACAACAATGTGTTTTTAGGCTAACACACAACCTCTCTCATGTGTTTCATTAGGCTCACACTTAAACCTTTCTTGAAGTGTTTTACAGGCTAACATAACAACCTTACAACTTGGTGTTTAATGCTCAGACCTAACAATTACAATTTCACAAAGAAAATGAAGGAAATGAGTAGCAAAGATTGAGAGCTTTAATCACTTGTAATAAATTCCTTAGCAACCTTATTCATAGCTGTTTGGTGGGGCATTTATAGCCAAACTTTACCAAAGAGACGTTGCAGACCATAACTCATCAAATCTTTGAGACATGCTTAACAGATTCTGCATTAAATGCTTGTCAGGATGAAAGCGTGGTCACTACTGCATTTCGTGGTCATGAAATCCAAATTCTTCAAGGGAAACCTCGTTTGTGTCTAACGTCTAGTCCACATGGCAGCTTCTTATTAGTTCACCAAAAAAATATAGTCGTTGTCTTTTACCTACTTTCAGAAGTCGCGGTCACGAGTTTGCTTGCACAGGCCGTGATAGAGGATGCAAATCCGTTTGTCAAAGTGGTCATATTTCTTCTTCAGGATTTGCGATCACCACCAACAAGATGCCTCCGCGAATTTTGACTTCCAACAATCTTTTGGGACACTTGTCACGCTGTGGTTGTGGACTTGCTTCCCTCTTGAGTCACTTTAAAATTCGCAATCGCGACTAGGACTTGACTTTCACCGCGAATTCATCTGTCACATTTTGGCTTCTTCTTTTCCATAAATCGCAGCCGAGAATGGCTCCGCGATTTCGCCTGCTTGAATTTTAGCATGCCTTAACATGAGTTGCGGTCGCGAATCTTTTATTGCGGTCGTGATTTATATTTCACTTTGGAGTTTATCAACTCCTTTCATTTCTTCTTGAGAGATTTATTTATTTCTGCAAAATCAACACTTATTTGAAATATTAATGATGACCAATCTACTTTGTCAAGATCAAAAGAGGTTTTAAACTTAGGATTAAACATCCTAATCCAACAATCTTTCCCTTTTTTACTTTGACAACCTAGATTGATCCAAAGTGAAAAATAAGGGCAAAAAAGTAAAATTGAATCATAACTTAGCAAAAAAAAAATTCTAAGTGTGAAATAACTTAGCAAAAAATTACTAAGTGTAAAGATAATTTTGCTCCCTAAAAGTTGCTTAATTTGCTCCCCCTCAACTTATGCACTTGCTCACTTACTCCCCCTTAATTAGTTATTGCTAATTTTTCACTTGAATCTTATTTATCTTATTTTATCTCCCCCTTTGGCAAGATGAAAAAGATTAGATAAGACCAAAGATAATTAAAGGGAAAAGAAAGCATAAGTAGAAATAAGAAGCAAAAATTAGATAAGGAGCAAACATTGAGATCACAAAGAGATGCAAAAAAAGAAACAAACTTTTATATATGTAATAAATATGAGATCACAAGTTTGATTACAAAAGGTAAACAAAGAAAAAACAAAATACAAAAGGAAACCTAAAAAACTAAAAAGCTGGGGAATCACTATCATATCCAGAAAAGTCTTCCGCAGTCTCTTGGAGGCCACCTTCAGCCCCATCGCCATCTTCCACACCTTGATCCCCATCTTGAGTATCGTCAAAATTCGTAAAGTTGGGGAGGTGGCAAGGAGGAATTCTAAGCTTTCCCTGAAGATCCACCATGTCGTTGTGGAGGTGGGAGAGGAACAGTGATAGTCTTTTCATCATTCGCATAATCTTATCAAGTTTGCGGCCGATGGTGGAGAGCGATACTTCTTCCTTTGGCTTCGATGGAGGAGGAGCAGAAGGGGCCGAAGAAGAAACCTCTTCAAGGTGGAGGCACTTCCTCTTGGATGCTTGAGAACTCTATAGTCGTTGTGCACCATACGCGCTAAATGGATAGGCGTAGGAGTCAGGATGTATCGCCTTGGCGTTGATAAGGTATGTGAGATCCAAAAAGTTATATGAAGGCAGATACTTTTTGGTGAGAAGCTTTTCCTTTTCCTCATCGAGAGCGCTCACAAAGTGATAAATCGCGGTGATATGCGACAGAAGTAAGAACGGACTCTTCGGCTTGGTGTTCATGTGAATCAACTGATCCACTAGATACCTGCCGGTATGGATAGGCTTATTTTTTACTAAGCAGAAGAGAAAGGCAAGGCCTTTCTGCGATACCTTTCATTCCCATCACATTGCGTTGATGGAGAATGTAATGATGCAGTGAAGAATCCATAATGGAAGTGTCTTGATGTGTTTTGCCAAGGAAGATCGAAGGTCGTGCTTGGCCTCTATCGAGATCTCTGCCCAAAATTTCGAGTAAATGACATCGAGAGCAGCAATAATGAAGAGAATGTGCTCATCGATTTGAGAGAGAATAGGTTGGACAATTGCTCAAATGTGATGTAGTACGGATCTCCAAATGCCCGAAATGTCATCCCATATTGCCCTGTATGAGACTCCATCTTTCGCTCAATTGAACCGTGCACATGAACTCTCGAATGATCTCCTTGTATCTGGGTTTCGCACGAAAAATAAAGTCATTTCAGCCCAGATTGGATAGGAATGCACGGATTTTATTGGCAAGGCCAAGAGACTCGAGTAGAAAGGAAGAGGAAATTTTATTTGGGAGGATGGTTTTGGAAAGATTGGATTTGTACCACTCCTTTTTCTCACGAGTTACTCCCTTCATATTGAGGAGAGAAGGAGGGGTAGAGGGTTGTGCGATTCCCTTGCCCTTGTCAGCTCTTGAGGCTTTCTTTGGTGCCATGGCAGATGCTTGAGAGAAAGAGGAGAGATTTGAGAGATTAGGAGATTTAGATGTTGGTAGATTGAAGTTGAGATGAAATCACTTTTTAAAGGGGTATTTATAGGCTTTAAAGGGTGTGAAAATGGTAACAAACGGTTAGAAATGGATTAAATGAAAGGGTGACAATCAAATCTCATAAATATGAGTCGATTACTATAATTCACGTCCGTGATTTCCTCAGTCGAGACCGCGAATTCTAAAAAATGTGAGTAACGGATAAATTTTTCTCCGGAATGCGCGCTGCAACGGTCAGAATTTTGAAAAATTGACAAAATTCAAGATGGAGAGTGTTTTTTGCGACCGCGAATTGACATTTGACAGCCGGTAAAAATTGACTTGTAATTCACTACCGTGAAGAATGAATAGCGACCTTGAATTGTGAGTCATTAAGGATAAGAATGAAAATTTTGAAAAAACATGTGATCTCCTAAAAACAAATAATAAGACCTTCCATATCATCACACAAACATATCATACACACATATCACATAAGATCAAATAAGAATTTTTACTTGAGGGAGCTTCCATCAAGCATTCCCAACTCTCTCTTAATGAAGTGCATCCTTTCTTCATTTAGAGGTTTAGTGAAAATATCTGCAAGTTGATGATTAGTGTCAATGAATTCTAACACAACATCACTTTTTTGGACATGATCTCTAAGAAAGTGATGCCTAATATCTATATACTTACTTCTAGAATGTTGGATGGGATTCTTTGAAAGATTAATAGCACTAGTATTGTCACATTTGATAGGAACGTGATCAATTACTTTACCAAAGTCCTTTAATTATTGTTTCATCTAAAGAACTTGGGCGCAACAACAACCCACCACCACATACTCAGCTTCCGCGGTGGATAAGGCAACTGATACTTGCTTTTTACTAAACCAAGAGACTAGACATTCTCCTATGAATTGGCAAGTCCTGGAAGTGCTTTTTCTATCTAAAAGACTACCTGCGTAATCTACATCCGAATACCCTATTAGGCTAAAAGAAGAGTTCCTAGGGTACCAAAGTCCTAAGTGAATAGTGTTGTGTAAATATTTGAAAATTCTTTTTACAGCATTCAAATGAGATTCCCTAAGTGAAGATTGAAACCTAGCACACATATAAACACTAAACATTATATCCGGCCTAGAAGCAGTAAGATAGAGTAGAGATCCGATCATACCTCGATATCTCTTTTCATCTACTACCATACCCGAATCATCCTTGTCTAGCTTGATGGTACTACTCATTGGAGTTTTTGCTA
>CATIWR010154080.1:0-18876 GCA_949677035.1 Omphalea diandra
AGCAACCAACCAAAATGAATCCTTCTTTTCTTGTGCTAATAGCTCTTCAAAGGAAATATCAGAAACTTCAGTTTCTTTGCTCTCAATCAGCTCACCAGATTTGGCGTTCAACTCCATGCAGGCACTGATTTCAAGCATCTAAAATGCAAAAAGTCAGAATCATATGAAATTCTGATCAAATAATCTTTTCTACTAAGGAAACAAAAAAAAAAAAGATTTTTCATCAATATGCAATATGCACTGGGATGAAAAGAATATTCTCTATCTTTAGTGAGAGTTGAGGAGATATATTGTTCCTTGTGCTGTGTCAATAAGAAAATTTATTATAACAATATAAGTTAGCAGAAAAGACAAATTCACTCCACCTAAGCATCGAAATATGAGAGCATAATAACAAGGGAAAATTAAAACTCAAAGATAATTGAAACTGAAATTATCTTTCTTTTTTTCTATAATCTTGAATATATGGAAAGAAAAAGCTAGAGAGTGCCGAGTCATTGCCTGTACAGTCCATAAGACTTTTGCCTTTCTCTAGAATCAATCCAAATTGTCATTCCAACAGAAATGAAAGTACATCGCATCAATCTAGAGAGTAATTGTTCATTCACTAAAAAGGCAAAGTCTTTTGAGTTTTGACACTTCTATTTTAAATGTTCAATAACCCTTCAGTAAAATGACAGCACTTGCCTGTCCCATAATATGTCACATTTTACTTGGCATAAAGGCATTTTCAACAATTGCGGAAAATAGTGGAAGGACCAAATTTCATTTTTATTTTCTTGGTTGCACAATCAATATTATCAGAAACTATGTAGAGTCGCTTAATCCAGACCATTGCAATCCATGGTCATTACCTTCATCTAATATCCTAATAAAATTTGAATTTTACCTTTTTATATGCTGGTGAGAGCTTAAGTTGTTGTTGGAGCCAATTATAAACAAAAGTATCCTCTTCTAATCGCTTTTGGTCCAGCTCCAGCTTGTATAACTGAACATAAAAAGACAATTAGAGGCAGCCAAATTGACATTTCCTGCTTTGTTAAGCAAGCCACCTATAATTCAATTAGTAATTGGTCACCTGTTGATGAAGCCGATCAATTGAAGATCTATCTGCCTTGAACAATAGAGCCTTTGTTATTGTGAATTTACGTTTGATAACCTCAGACCTAGATAAACAGCAGATGAAAAATCAGCATGTAGTTATATATGTGGAAATGAACTAGAAAATGCTATTTTAGAAACCAGATATTTATGGAATAGATATTATTTGAAGCAAAGGTGTCGTTCAAAAGTGTTGTGGTGGGGATGGGAGGAAGAACACATGAAATTGCGAGACAGGGAAAAAAACTTAAATAAAAAAATGTTAAATTGTCGGTGGCAGTGAGAAAGAATGCATAGTTAAGAAGTTGTATAACACTTAAGGACAAGAGACCAGATGTATTGGGGTGAAAGAACAATAAAAATAAAACAAGAAAAAATGAAAAGCAAAGATAGGAATTTGGCTTCCAGGGGGTTAATTTGTAACATACTTGTGCTGCAACTCATTTCTAGCTTCAATCAAGCAATTAGCAAATTCTCCAACCTGCAACACAAGAGAAAGAAAAGAAATATTAAGTGGCAGCTGATTCTATCCATGCATTTATTTATCCAACATTCAATTCTAAACTGCACATTCACAGTTTAAATATGTCAATAGTTGTAGAACATAAAGCATGAACTCCAATTAACTAACCATGACACTAATCTATCAAGAGAGCTTCATTACCATAAAATAAGAGGAAGAAAGCCTCTCCCTACAACTTAAAATCCTATCACCTTCATAATGCACTGTCTGCATTGAGAATTTTGACAGTACAAGTAAGATTTGGCTTATAGGAAAACTACCTATGAAGAGCTCATCTCCACTGAAGTTCAAATTCTGGATAAGGCTCATTGAAGACGTCCACCATCACAGAATGCAAGAAAAATGAGATTTATAATGCTATAGGAAAACTAAGAAAAGTTATCTTGGTACTCTCAGCAACATCCTTGCACATGGAGCAGTTTTTTTCTGGCCTTTCTTTCCGGCATGAGAATGATTGTTTAATGCAACAGGATGCTGTCGAAAAGTAGCCAAATTTCCAAAAGGGGCAATAATTTCTGAGGAATTTGACTATCTTCTCCATACATAATGTTACAATAAGACAGTGTTCATTATCCTTCCACAGGTAAAAATGACGATTGAACAGTTTACCACCTCTTCTTCTGATATTGCTATTCAAACAATACCAGAGAATCCCTACTTGCATAGACAAAGCAAATGTATAATCCCTTCAGTTGCCAAATATAAATTATAATTGGTATAGAATCCAACCACCAGTGAGGAGCAACTCACTATACAATTTTGTGCACTATGCAGTAACTGGGAGTCCTATTACCCCAATGATGTTTCAATTTTACCTAGTTAATCCCCTAAAGCAAGTACAATAGTACCGGCCATGGTTTAAAAAGTCCTAAATTGTTTACACAAATGACTGCCTAGTAACTTCTACTGTAAACAACCAACAATTTATATGATTTGAATATCATCTAGCCATTTCATTAATTGGCAATTTACTCAAGACTAAACCACTTTATAAGCTTAAAAAAAGCAAAATTTTACCTACATTCTTTTTCTGCCTCTGTTGTTTTACTAGCAATCTATAATTTAGTGGTTACCTGAACTATTGTCTCACATAAAAGTTTTATGTGCAGGCCATAAGCAAAGACTTCCAATGGGGAAGAGTCAGAATAAAATCTTCTATTCATTGAAAATGAAAAATGGAGCATAAAACTCAATTGCTTAACCAAAATTAAACCACAAAATGGACTAGCAAACAAAATCATATTTAAATGTCTCCTAATTAAAATAATCCTAAAACTTATCTTCATTAGCATGGCCAGCCAATCCATAACAAACACTTTTCAAACCTTTAACCATCCAATTATTTCAAACAACCAACTGTCAACTAACTTAAGAAAACATAATTGAACTGAATTTTTAAAAAATAAAAGAAAAAAGTGTTTAAAAAAAAAAAACCTGCGCCAATGTCAATCCCTTGCTCTCATTGCACTTAACAAGCTGATCATAGTGCTGCTTGATCTTCCTCTGTGTAGCACTACTGGTTGAAGTAAACGGGTACAAACAAACCAACTCCGGTTTGACCCGACCTGATATCGAACCTGAACCCAACCTTTCTCTTTCTCCTTCTAGTCCCTTTCCCTCCTTATCGTCACTCCCATTTTCTTCAGTCTTCAAATCCAATCTCTTCTTTTTAGCCCTCTTTTTCTTCTTCTTCACTCGTTTCGAATCCCCAACCGACCCGTCTCTCTCCCTGCCATGACCGGACCCACTATCCCCAAATAAAGCATCCCATTTAGGAGAATCCGAGGGCAAAATGTCAAGAAGAAGAGAATGGGGCAACTGGGTACGGTCACTTTCACCGTCCTGGGTCTGCTGCCGTCGTTTTTCCCTGCTCACGCTCTTATAAAGCAGAAAAAGAGAGACAAAGAAAGACAGAGAAAAGGCCAAGAAGAAGAAGAAGAAGAAGAAAGGAGAGAACATGATGGGTTTGGGTTGGTTTAAGTGATAATGCGACAAAGATTGGATCTTTTTGGCTATAAGATTAGATATGTATGTGAGTAACAGCTCTAAGACCCGCCATTGAAACGCGTCATTTTTAGACCAAAATTGTGCAGAAAATTGAAAAGATTACAACTTTATATAGGGGGCTGGTTTTGGGTTTGTGTTGCGTTCAAAAGAGTGAAATAAAAGTTATTCCCTTTTTCTTATTCTTTCTTCTTTTAAAGATTGAAGGTTCTGTTATATCTGGACACTACAGAGTTAAGACATAGAGATAGAGGATAACATGACAGCCCAGTTTGCTATTTTGGGTGACAGATGATTTTGGGCCGTGGATTGTGATTGTGATTACGAATAGCTGGGTTTGCCTCTATATTTTTGTTGGGTTGTGCTTAGTTGGTTTTGTTTACTCTACAAAGGTAAATGGAAGTTTTCTAGTACTTGAACAAATGACGTGCAATGCAAATCCAAGGCTTCAGTACTTGACCTAACGTGTATCTCCTACGATGATGTGTACTTACCTTTCAGAAAAAAACGTGTATGATTGTGAACCTATAGAATAAATTTTAACTAAGGCTACCACTTTGTGATTTTTGGACAATTTAGTGTGAAATCTCCCAATGAATTCGATGGTCAAAATTAGGAGCCTTCTAATGGCTCTAATATGGTTACTCGGTCAAATAGAAGTGACAAACAAGTTAAAATTTTGGTAGACATATATGCTATAGTATTAAGAGCTTCTCATAAAAAACATGTTGACAAGTCAAATTGAGGATTGTATTGAAGCTGAAATCGGATTTCTAGCGCTGTAAAATACATAAAAATCCACATTAAGTAGAATAAAAACAATAGATGAATCTAAGCTCACATGATAATTCCGGGTAATAGACATTAACTATTTCAAGCCCAATCCCTAGAAACTCTTATGCTTGGACCTAATTTTGTCATTGATGACCCATTAATCACATATCCCAACCCACCTTCAAATGAATTTGACCCGAGTTTTTTGGGTTTGCCTATAACACTTGATTGCTCCACTTGAGCAGTTAACCGAAGTCCAGCGTAACTTTGTCCGTGGACAATCAAGCTATCAACCTTAACTTTTCCACGTGAATTTTCCACCCAATGAAACCTTAGCTTACCATCACAATTATTACTAAGGGGCCAATCTCATAACTGGCATCAACACTAAGGCAACTATGGAATTATGACGTTTCCTTCACTTGAAGTTGAATTGAACTTCATTGTCTCATGTCATATGGTATAGATGCAAATCCGAAATACAGCTAAATTCAACTTGGCAGAAAAGAGCATCACCATAAGAAATGTGAACAGCAAAAGTCTTGAAATTGATCATAACTTCATTGACACAATTGATAAGCTTGGTATCATTTCCTCATGCGTCGAGAAACTTTCTTACAACAACAAAGCAATGAAGCAATTGCTTCCAAGTTACATAATATAAATATTATAAGATTACAGAGACCAGAGGCTTTCCATATTCTAAAAACTATGAAATTTGCACATGGACTCAATTAGCTTCGTCTCAACGTGCTTCTGCAAAACCTGAGACTTTATCTCGTGTAGCATGAAGATCATAACCATAAAACACTTGCTTAGCTTATGTGCATAAAGCTGATCCTCAATCATTTTGATAATCTATGTGGACTTTTAACCAGGTGTGCTGTATATTTGTACAACTTCACCCTCTAAAAGCCAAACAAATGGTTGTGGTGATCTAGGATATGAGGCTTAATTTACCAAAAAATAATGTACTGAAGATGCTGTGTTGGACTGTGTAATAATTGATTGGGAAACTTCTTTATTTCAACTACTCCATCTGTAGATCATCAACTGCAAATGGCCTCCACTGCTAGCTTCTTCATAACATTTGGGCATGGATCTCCTCCGAACATTTCAGGTGCTACAGTTACTGAGCACCAGTTCTGCCCAACGCAAAGCTGCGAGAAGATAGTTCTGAGTTTTAGCACAGAATAAGAAAACAGACAGAAAAGAACAATAATTCAAATATGAAAACGGACTAGTGTATGTGTGTGATAAAACATGAACAATGGGCCAGGCTAAAGTGGGAGTTAACCAGCAAATGTAACTACTGATTCCCTTGTTCTCAAAACCCATCCAAATATAAGCTCATTATAAGAACTAATTTCTGCATGATGATGATCAACTAAGAATTTCCTACAAGTTTGGGACATTATCAAAACACTGAAAAAGAAATCGAAGTGCGCAATCTTCTTTGCAAGAATTATATATATCTATATATATATATATATATATATGTAGAGAGCGAGTGTGTAGAAGAAGCCTTTTGCCTTGGAATGCCTTACAGCAGAGACACTTCTTCCTGGACAGAACTAAGGAACCTGTTCTTGAAACTAGTGAAACAACAAGGCTGTTTTACCACCCAAAGTTCGAGAATATCCTTATAGCTAAATCACTGTTAAAATGATTATCATACTGTAAGAAAAAGAAGGAAAATGGAAGCAAGAAAAACATACCCTGTTAAAAGCATCGTAAGAATGAAAGGCATGACAGCTTCCCTCACGGTAGCTTCCGCAGGAGCCTTCTGGTGTTCCAAAGCTAGCAAACTTAATTGATGAGATTTTCTGCCCAGGGCCGCATGACAAGTGGGCTTTAGGCCTCAGAGGCTTATTGACTTTACCAGAGGCTTGCATCATGTAATTCATTAAAGTAGGCTGCCATTCATAAATATCAGCGCAAACACTGTCTACTTCTCTTCTAACCAGAGAAATTCCATTTGGGTCTCCACCCCATTCCTCAAACACAACTAACAAGTTCCCTGTTGGGTTTAGCCATGAATGAGGGACATGATACCTGAGAAATTATAAATCACTGATCAGTTTCTCAACGATTCCATGTGTGCATAAAGGACTCCAAAAGGTGAAGTTAATTTTTCTTTACCATCTTTGTGAAGCCTCTCCACAATTACTCAAGCATTTCTTCTCGTTAAATGTTCCGGCATAATTACAGGAACCACAAGTACCAGTTGCTTTATATGCAGGCCAGTAACGTCCAACACTTTGTCCATTTATCCATACTTGTCCTTTGCTCATACTACCCATATCTAAAGCCAATGGGGAGTTTCCAGCAGGAGCACTGAAAGTAGTCTGGAAATGTAAAATAATATTGTTAATTCTAGACTGAACACTGAACAGCATTGGCAATTGCTGATAAAAAACATGGTGGAAATGTAAAATAATAATGTTAATTCTAGACTGAACACTGAGCAGCATTGGCAATTGCTGATAAAAAACAATGTGCATGGAAACATGCTACAATAAAATCCCTAAAAATACATTTCTGTTATTGAATCTGTCTCTCTAAAGCAAAACATGTTATAGGAACCACAGCTCACCATAAACTTCCTAGAGGCAAGAATATGTATGTTTCTCAGTTAACAAGAATCACGATATAATTTTTGAAGGATAGAAAAAGGAAACAGGATTGCTAGGCAATTCTAGGAAAATGCAATCAAGGAATTACTAAGACAACTTTTCCTAGGAAAATGCAATCAACGAGATACTAAAAGCAATAGAATGATGTGTTAATGGAACATTAAGCAACAACACATTTTTGGAACACATAATGTCTTTATATTTTAAGTTTTAAGTACTCACTTTATACCACATTAGTGGCTGCCTTCGAGATACAAAAGATCCCTGTGCCCACTCAACTGATGAACTCCCACTAAGCGAATGAAGACTCATTGCTTCTCCATTAAGACCAATCTGTTCAGCAACAAGGAAATCAATAATTTGTCCGCATGCCAGTGCAACAAGAGGATATAAAAAATGTTTAGGGACAAACCTTGTAGGTCCATTTCTGCCAAGACAGGTCCCTCCTTCCTTCATTGAGACCATTCAATGTCACTGGGCCAAGGATACCAGCATTCCATGTCTCAAAGTGAGGACCAACATTCTGTATCAAAATCACAAGCAGCAAAACAATAGTTTTGTTAGACTCAAAATATTATGCACTCCTAATAGAGCATCAGATTGCATGCACATTCATAAATGAGAGAGAGAGACAGGACAAACCGGGAGACCAACAGCAATACTAAGAAGAGAAATTCTGTTCACCCCAGCTCTCATTTTGACACCTTGGCTAAATGTCAACTTTGGGAATTCTAAACTTCCATATGCAGTTCCTGCTCAAGATTAAGAAAAGTAGCGCTAAAGGTGAGAGGAAATATGAAGTCATCAGAGTGCAAACAGAGCACGTGAATCCAAAAAGTTAGTATATAATGGCAGAAAGCAATAACAATGAACATAGGTGAGCATAAAGTTCTCGAAGTGCATGTTCACACTAACTATCAGTTAAATTACTTAACAATCTTCCATTTTCGACAAAGACTCATTAGGTGACCAAAAGAGCCTTACTCTTACAAATCATCCATTCTGCCAAAATTGCACAGCAATTTATTACAATTTTATATCTCTGGAAGAAAAAATTTTTGATAACAATATCAGAACTGTTTATGTGGTCAGTCAGTTGGACAATACAAGCCCTAAAACACTCATCCCACCTGACAATTCTCCATTGACAAATACATGCAGAGCATGACCAGCTGATAAGACAGAAAGAACAGGATACTTTCCACTCTTCAGAAATTCTTCATGGGAGTCGATAAAGACACTGCAGGTGGCAAAAGAGCATGTGAGAAACATGTGAATTCAAGCAGTGGAATAAACTTGCCCACAGTTGTATAAAGAATACTATCAGGCAAACTGAAAACAGAAAGAGATCATGGTTATTTATAATACTCACTCTGTCGTGTACCACAAATAGTCCGAGACATCTCTGGTGGTGTTTATCTGCTCCAGCAACCCAACCACCGCGAAACTTTTGTCACCTTCTGAGGATGGCTCTTCACTGTATGCCTGCCAAGAGAATCCTCCATGCACAGGAACAGGACTCATCTTCATACGTGCACTTTGGGCACCAACCTGTGTATGGACATTGGTTCAGCAAAACAAAAGATAAGTATAGAAGTTTGAACTTGAAACTTTCTAAATTATTCTGACCCTTGCAGTGTTGTAAACAGTGTTTTTGCAGTCTGCAAGAATGCTAATAGACCAAGGAGGCAAGTTGTAATGCATATTCCCAAAAGCCACCTTGGCAAATGATCTCTGATTGTAATTTGCAAGGAATGCAGCACATCCACCAGATTTTGACTTAAACACATGTGCCTGTATATAGATGATGAAAGTAAAAAGTAAAATTCAGTTAAATACCCTTTGAAAAGTAAGAGTACTTCAAAATCATAGAAGAAGAGGTACATTTGACCTCTTGATAATTTCCAAGTGGCATCACAGATGGATCTCCAGATACTAAAGCTGGTTCACACAACTTAATCGCTCGATGCAAATCCTTTAAGTGGCCCCACTTAGGCTGTCTCAGTAGTCCTACACAAAGAAAAGTATTCCAGTCCTTCAGGATGATGCAAAACAAATGATAATGTATATCAGGTCATGACTAATAAAGCAAAGGCTAGACAAATCTTAAGGAGCAAAAGTTGAAAAGTTTCGAAAGGCTGTGTTTAATACAACATTTACATGATGAGAAAATAACAAGAAAATTTAATTTAATATGAGTCCTTATTTTAATATGTATTGATCGCAAATTTATTGTTTGACCAGGTGAAGGATCCACCATACCATGGGATACATTTAAATGGATGAAGTTTTATCAGTTAGGATATTTTAACTGTTTTCGAGTGATCAAAAACTTTAAAAGGGGAAAATGACATGTAAGACCCAAAAACAACTTGAAAAGGGCAAATAGGTAATCATCACCCCAGTGACCTTTAGCTCAAAATAAACTCAAGCATTTCAGCATCACAGATCACATGATGGGACTCAACAGTTGAGCTTCTAGATGGTCAATTTGATAGCCATAATTTCACCAATATAAGTATGACGCACAATAAATAGGAACACAACCATAGGTTAACAAGAAACAAGAATATAAACTACTCAGCTGCCCTTGTTCATGTGAAGTGCCAGCACACTCATTCCACAGATGTGGAAAATGATTAGTACAACAGTTTCTGTGCTGCCTACTTCCCTTATATGAATGCCAAAACACTTGGGATAATACATATTAGTTTCTACTTAAAACTACACAAATCAGCTACAGATAAACAATGTCAAGGAAAACACCACATTAAAATTCCAACGCTTTGTGCATACCATATTCATCAATTGGAGCATCATAATCATAACTTGTAGTGATGAAAGGACCACCAGCAGTACGCCCGAAATTTGTTCCCCCATGATACTAAATCACAAAAAACACCATGTAAGGCATAGCAGAACTAGGCCAGGACGAAGCAACTTGCTCGGTACTAAGGACTAAAATTTACCATATAATAGTTTATGAAAGATCCTCCTTTTTGTATAAACCTTGCAACTGAAAATGCCAAGTCTTCAGCTGGTCTGGATGGAATTGCACCGCCAAATTCAGTAAACCTGTAGACAACAAGGAAAACAAAATCAAGGTAATCAGCTGATATACTACTGTACTTTTGGGATGAACCTATTATGTATGGGTAATGGATATATAGACATTGGTGCCAAAGCAAGGACCACGCAGTTTACCAGCCAGTCCAGGCTTCAGTCCATATCTTGGGTTTGTAAGGCTTGTTCGGAGAGAAATAGTCGCAGTAGAAACCATTGCAGGCATTGATCTATTAAGAGAGCGTATAAAATAAAAGGTTAAGAGCCACTTAAATAGGTCAGTTGAAACGACAATTCACTTGAAACAATAATCAAATAATAAGACCATACAAATCCAATAGCAGAAAAAATTGAACAGAACATGTTTTATTCCAAGAAAAAAAGGGACAAATTACATTCTTTCTTCTATATCTCTAAGAAAAATAAAGGTCCGAATATTATTTGTCAACACCCACTAAACATGGAAGTTGAAAACGGTGGTGATTATAATTAACAAGGAGGCATGGTCATTAGTTCTATAATTACAAGATTAGCCAACAACTTACAATAGGATCTGGGGCATCATCTTGCTTGCACATGACCCATGGGACGCCAGTGCCAAGACCAACAGCCATTTCTGCTGCCCATTTGGTGTAAGCTTGACCAGGTGCCCCAAGTTCATATTCCATGGGTCCATATTCATTTTCAATCTGTCAGACAATGACAGAGAAAGAAAGATATTTCCTTTTCAACAACCATATTCAATCAAATGGATGAAAAAGATAAAGAAAACATATGTGCTTTGTATTCAAATTAAAAACCTTGCAACACATTACTAGGGTAAAGAAGAACCAATAAAATGGGAATACCTGAGATAAAATTAGTGGACCACCTTGAGACTCAAATAACCTTTCTGCTTTCATCATGTTGACAATCTTTGTAGTGAACTTTTGCATTTCAGCCTTCATTTTAGAGGATTTAAAATCCAAAATCAATTAAATAGATAAATAAATCTATTAATAATAATGAATCAATGTAATAAATATGCAAAAGGAATTATAAAATGCTCCTTACCTTGAAAGGGCCATTATCTGTTCTGAAATTAACGCCTGGAATGTACTTGAGCCAAACTGGGAAACCCCTGAAATTGAGGGCAGAATATTTAGCAAAGACTCACCAAACTTCATTCTGTTTCTATTTGGAGAAACTGAATACAGTTTCAACTTTAAGTGCCGGTTCATTACCCAAAGTTCCACTCAGCACAGACATAAGGCCCAATCCTGAGATGAACATAAAGACCTGCTTCCTTCACGAGCTTGACAAACCTGACCAGATCATAGTTCCCCTCGAAATAATACTGCAGCAGCCAATCACAAATAAAATTAGAAGGTAGTGCTCCACTAAGTGAAAAAGAAAATATTTAAATAAATTTTTAATTACTTTTCCAGGTGAAGGTTCATGGCCATTCCAAAAAGCATAAGTCTGAATCACATCCAATCCTCCTTCCTTTGCCTTCTGGATAAGATCTGGCCACATCTGCCATATCCCCACCATAAAAACATGAATTAAAAGCCAAAATATACGCAAGAAACTAAAAAGTACTATTTGAAGAAAAGCTTCAAAAGGACTTGTAAAGAGAGAAAGAGAGAGAGAGAGAGTGAGTGAGAACAAATTTGATGAAACAAGAAAAACCCAAGAAGCACATTTGGAAAAATACCTCAGGGGAGCTTCTTGGGTAGTGAATGGATCCAGAAAGGAGGATTTTTCTTTGGCCATTAATGATGATAGCCTTAGAGTCATAAGACACAGAAGCAGTAACAGAACAAACCCACAAACCCAACAACAAAAACAAGAAATCTACTAAAACATTGTTCCTACACATTGCAGACTTGTCCTGCATAGCAATGGCCATGGCCATGACACCTCACAGAATAATAAAGTCCTAAATCAATGCGCTTTCTTTTCCCTCCTGTTATTCTTTCCCTTTGTGCATACACACACTCTTGATCCTTTGCTTCCTTTATCTATATAGAGAAGGAAAAAAAAAAAAAAAAGCGCCCAAAGAAAGAGAAAGACAAAACAAAGAAAACAGGTACTGAAGTGCTGTGTAGTGCGTCTGTCTTAAGAACCCTTTACTTTCTTTTCTTTTCTTGGTGAGAAAATGAGTTTTAACTAGTTTCTCACTAGTAATTGTAGTAACAACATTATGCATGTGAGTTAGTTGTTAATGGCTCTTGATGATTGTGGCAACCAGCAAGAAATGGAGATGCTTTGCAGCTGCTTTTAAAGACTCAACTCTCGAGGGTTAGACAATGAAGTTGGGATCTACCCTCTGGACTCTTACTGACGCGGAGCTTCATCCAATCAAGTTTATTATTTTTCCTTTCTTTGTATTTTTTGTGCTATTGTATTTGATTTTGTATTAAAATTTTGTTGTTAATAATTTTAATAATCAATTTAAATAAAATATATTTCTTTTAATTTTTTCAGTACACAATTCCTAAAAAAATGTTTTCAGCACATTAAAAAATTTTAATTCTTCAAATAGAAAAATTATTAACATTTGTACATTTAATCTACTTTATCATAAGATATATTACTTTTAAATTTCCAACTTTCTCAACGAATATTTTTTCAATAATAAATAGATAAATTTAGTTTTGATGAGTATAGAAAATTAGTTTTATTTATAGTGATGTGAAAATTAATTTATTATTTTATATTGTTTAAAATAATATATAGCTTTTGAGATTATTAAATAATCTCATTATCTTTTTAATATTAAAAAGATTTTGTCTTAATTAATAAAAAAATGTTGTTAATGGTAAAGCTGTGTTCTGCATGTTCTTAAAAATGGGCCTATTTTTTGGAAAAGAGTTTTATTTTTTCTTTGGGCTTTTAAAACACAAAGATTCGTTTACATAATCCCAATACGTTCGGTTCCATCCTATTTTATTTTTATTTATATCCAGACTCTCACTTGTATTTCGTTTCTGTCCACGCGCCAACTCAGCGATTGGTTTTATGAATTACACCTGTGAATTGTCTCAACGCGTAAAACTCACCACCCCTAGTGTATAAAAATATATTACTAAGATAGTTCAGTCCAAAAATCATGACATTAATATCAAACTAATTGCTCGATGATGATAATCATTCGTTAACAACTTAGTCTCCATATATTTGGTGAAAAATATTTTTTGTTTAATACATTTAGAAAAAATAGTCAATAAAAAAATATTGTTATGATCAAAGAAAAATTAAATTATTTTACAAAAAAATGACTTCTCATTTTGAAAAAGAAAAATTATTTTTCGAATTTTAACAAGCTCATCTAAATAAAAAATAAATTATATAAATACATATATTATTATAACATATCATCATTGACTATCAACACCCATAAGTAATTATTATTGTTCAGCCGTGATCATCAATGATAAGTGGAACTCACAAATTTTTTATTTTTAATGTCTTTTTATATTAAATATTAAATAATATAAATATAAAATATTTATGGTATAATTTTTTTATAATCTTATAAATAAAAAGGAAACTAATATATAATGTCTTACAAACATCAAAAAATATTTGCTTCAAAAAATATTTTTTTAAAATAAGTTATTTTCCATAAAACAAATGAAACCTTAAAACAATTTTTTTATCTTTCTTTATATAATATTTTATAAAAATTTACAGCCAGACGGTAGTTTCCTTCATATTTTTCATTATTTTCATATTTATTTTAATAAATTTAAACATATTATATAGATATATTTATATTCATCTCTAATTTTTCATTATATACAAAAATATACTTTATGTGATTATTATTTTTTTTAGTAGAATTTGTCTATGTTTTTCTTAAATCTCTTCATTGTGTTTCAGAGAATTGTAAATTGATTAAATCTCTTCATTGTGTTTCAGAGAATTGTAAATTGATTCTTTTTCAAGAAATTTAACATCAAATGAATTTGAAAATGTTATGCAATATATTACAAATAACAATGTGAGATATTTATATACAATGGTGGACACAGAACCCAAGATTTGAAAAAGCAAAATATCGAAAGAATGATTTAATTATGCAGTACTTGTAAAATTTAATTAGATGATTCTATTTAAATTTAGGTAAATAAAGTATGATTCATATAAATATTATATAATATACAATCTAATAAAGATAAGAAATAAGTAAATAAATAAAACTCATCTAGAGAATAGGCTACTATAGTCGATGTGCCAATAATCATATAGAAAAAAATATAAAAAAAATAAAAATATATGACAAATAAAATAAAATGAAAAATAAAGAAATGAGAAGAAGAGTATAAAAAATAAAAAATTTTTAAAATTATATAATTATGCAGTACTTGTAAAATTTAATTAGATTATTCTATTTAAATTTAGGTAAATAAAGTACGATTCATATAAATATTATATAATATACAATCTAATAAAAATAAGAAATAAGTAAATAAATAAAACTCATGTAGAGAATAGGCTACTATAGTCGATGTGCCAATAATCATATAGATAAAAAATAAAAATATATGACAAATAAAATAAAATGAAAAATAAAGAAATGAGAAGAAGAGTATAAAAAATAAAAAAATTTTAAAAATTTAAGGAGTTAAGTTATACAAAATTTTTAATTGAGGTAAAATATATTTATATAATAATAAATTAAAAATCTAAGAAGCAAAATAATGAATTTATCACTTGCATAATGCATGCTAAAATTACTAATACATACTAAAATCATGAATTAAAACCCAAACAGCTCCATTCCTTTTAAATACTTTCAATTAGTTAAAAAAGTCATGACACTGTTTCAAGTTTTTTTTTTTTTTCTTACATAAATAATTCAGAAAAAATCTTCAAAATATTGTTGATATTGATGACTTTGATTTACAAACTAGTGGAAAAATTAAAGAATTTTCTAACATTCTCATAAACTAAAATTTGTTAGTTAAAAGCAAGCAAATTGGAAGTGTCTAATACAAAGATTTGAGGGGAGGGAGTGAATAAGGTGTTACCTTCTAATGCTAATTTTGTAAAAATTTGGCATACTAATTTCAGAAATCGACAAATCACATTTCTCTTTTGGACTAGTTGTCTACTTTTTTATGAGATCAGTGAGTCATCAAACATGGACAATGACAAATCATCAAAGCTTCAATTAGAGAGGCCTATAATTATTTGGAAATGGTCAAGCTTTCCCACTCTTCAAGCTAATCAAATTAGCGACCAATCATGTTTCGATCACTGAAACCCCTAGTTTACCTTTGTTGAATTTAGGGTCTATGCTTTTAAATTCAAGTGAAAAATCAATTTTCGATGATGAGCTCCGGTACTCCATTAAATGATAGATGTTCAATTATTGAATTATAGATATAATCAACTAATGTGATTTTCGGTTGTCTAACTTATTCCCAACTCGATTCATGAATGTAAACATATGAATTAGCATAATATGCTTTTTTGTTATTTATTATGTTAAAATCTTGTTTCATTTCAATTTGTTGGCTACTTTAAAAATAATGGTG
Organism: Omphalea diandra; assembly: GCA_949677035.1. Lineage (NCBI taxonomy): Eukaryota > Viridiplantae > Streptophyta > Magnoliopsida > Malpighiales > Euphorbiaceae > Omphalea > Omphalea diandra. Next base: position 15,630 of record CATIWR010154080.1, read on the forward strand.
TATTAATTATTTTCTTTAATCTATTAAATACTTAATAACTCCACTAACAGATAATTTAATCATGTATAGTTTATTTTTTTATAATTAAGATTAATTGATAACTTTTTAATCACTATATAATTATCTTAAACATAGACAAAAATGAATAAAGGAGTAATTAAATAATGAATTTGACATGAGAAAAAAATATTTATCTATAATTGATGTAAGTAAATGTCCTATGCATCAGATTAATGGTATAATTTAATGATATATGATAATTTTTTTTATATTTTTTCACTCACACCTTTATTACATATATGGAACTTGTTAAATAATTTGACATAATAGATTACGTGAATGGAGGGTAAATCTTTGATATGAATATGATGACAATTAATTAGCTTATACACAAATATCGCAATTTGCTTCAATCCTTGCATAATTTTTGTGCAGCTAAATTCAGAAATTGTAATCATTGCTTCTGTAAATAATTTTATATTTTAACAATCCCATATAGTAAATGTGAAAATTTTAAAACCATGCCTAAAAAATGACTTTCCAAGTTTGCTATGAACACTAGCAATTCTGTTCAAATTACTCAACCAAATTGAACTCTCCGTGACATAATTTGGACTTTGTAACTATAATTAGAATGTGCTGTGATAACGATACGCCAAAGATGGAAGGATAATCACAATTGCATCTCATATCATAACTAAAAATCAGGTTACAATTGACTATTTACATGATTTCAAATTAAAATTGAAATAGGTAGCTGTTAAATTAACAGTCATGATTGAGTTTCAGATTCTTTTTTTATTTTAGATTGGTTGCTAGTTTTTGCTTGTGATCTACTCAATCAACATAAATGGATGTCTATTTTGTGTGCAAATTTAAGAAGAGTGGATGTAATGAGTAATGGAGCTAGATAGCTTGCAGAAGCAACAAAACTTTTTTAATGAATTTTGTTCTACAAACTTGTTTTACTTAGAATGGTTTTGATTTTATTTCCCTTCAAAATGAGGTGAATTTTGATTCATTTTGAGAAGTAAATAACATATAGTATGCCCATTATTTATTTATTCAAACCTTTTTACAGTTTAACAAATTTCTCTGTTAATAAAATAAACAATTAATTAACCTATATATTATTCCAATGGTCTACTTAATTTGAAATTTGATGTTAATCACTCATACAAAACTTAATTATACATTTTCTTCGATGATAATCTAATTTATTCATTTTGTTAGATTTTTTAAGTTTATATTGTTAAAAAAAATGAAATCCTCAACTTTAATTTTGAAATAAATATAGCATAATAAAAAGTGCCTATTTTGAATTAAATAATACATTATTTAGGTTGCCATCACTTGGGCAATAAGGAAAATAAATAACCTTTTACTTTCAGGAATAAACAAGAAGGATATGAAACTCCACTCAAGAATATTTTTTCTTAACAAAATTCTCCAATTCAAATTTTTTAAGCTGCCACTAGCAAAAACGTATAGGAAATAGTCATCACATCACTAAATTTATTGATTTTTAATAACTTTTTAAAATTTTAGTAAACTTGTAGACACTTTTAGTTTTTATTTCTCTATTTCTAAATTTATAAGTTAAATCAATTGAAATTTAATGTATTTATTTTATTTTATTTATATAAATTTGATTTTATTTTGTATCATAATAAAATTTAAATTTATAGATTTGAATCTATTTATTTCTTATATTTTTATTTTTGTGAGTAATACAAATCTCTTTTTATAAAAATTTTATTTTCTCTTCATGGGAATGTGGATAGATTTTTTCATAGAATTTATCGATTTGTTTTAAGTCTGAATATGATTGATGAGTAGATTTTTTTTTGTGTAATACATTGAATTTTTTTTTAAGATTGGATACAATTGGTGAGTAACTTATTATTGTTTTTCTTACAATCATATTTGTTCAAAAGATTTAAAAGTTAATATCAAGCGAAATGTGTTTGCCATTAAATTACAAGTTATAAAGTGAATATAATTGAAAGTTTTTAAAAGAAGTTGCCATGAAAATATTTTTATATTTTTTAATTATAATGATAAATTTTATATTTTATCAAATTATACTAAACTTTTTTATATGGATGAGACATTTATATTAAACAAAAATCACAAGGGAATAGATGGTTACTTGCCGGGAAGGGAAAGAAAAGGAAATAGAAAAGGGCTTCTACTTGAGCATTAGGTAGCATTTAATTACGTTACACCACTTCTACACATAAATAACTGAGCAAAAATTAGTTAAATAAAGCTATAGATTTGCATGATGGACATGATTTTCAACACCAAACCCCCCTCCCCACTTTTCAACATTTTCTAACACATAAAATCAAATCCTAATAATCTCTTAAACAAAAATTATTAATCTGGCAAATCATATGATTAAAAATGCTATTTATTTCGTCCACATAGCCATATTAAATCTGTTGTTGGAGTTGATTTGATGGGTATCTTTGTTATTTTAATTAAAATTGGATGGGCGTGCTCATTTTTTATAGATGAAAATTGAAAATCCATACAAAATATAGGTACTGTCTATCTGTGCTCTTAATAATGCATAACATGGAAATTAAAGAAAATATAAATATTGTTTTTTTCATATATAATTACTTATAAATATTTTTTTTTCCCTATTTCATTGTATGCAGGCAAAAGAGGAATCAAAAAGGTCAACTATGTTAGTGGAATCAGGAGATTAAAATAATTAATTACGAATAGTGGATCTGTAGATGAACGCGGTTTTACAAGATTTTTAATTGATAATTAAGAAGTATGCATGTTTTTTAAGTTGAAAAAAGAAATTAAATCCAATCTTTTGTTTATATATGCAACTATCACAGTGTACAAATTTTTTATAAAATAATTAAGAAAATTGTTATCTTATTTTCATTTTAGATATAAAAATATCTAAATAAATAATTTTTAAATTAATATTATTTAATATTTTATCATTTAATTTAGATAAATAATTAATTTTTATTTCTTTTAAAATATTTTTCTTTTATTGTATATATTTTATTTCTTTTATATTTTATTTTATAGTTTTTCAATTAGTTAATATTCTCTTTGTTCTAAATTAGATATCGTTTTAGAGAGAAATTTTTGCTCCATAATACTTGATATTTTACAATTTTCTATAAACAATTAATTAACTTTTTTCAAATATACCCTTATTTAAACCCTCTCTCTTTCCAATGCTTTTTTGTAAACAATTAATGTGATCATT
>CATIWR010154086.1:0-12515 GCA_949677035.1 Omphalea diandra
CAATCCAATATCTTCATCAACCAAGCCAAATATACAAAGAAAATGCTAAAGAAATTCTAAATAAATGGTTGCAAAGTAGCTAAAACTCCAACGAGCAGTACCATCAAACTAGATAAGGATGAATCGGGTAAATAAGTAGATGAAAAGAGATATCGAGGTATGATCGGATCTCTACTCTATCTTACTGCTTCAAGACCGGATATCATGTTTAGTGTTTGCATGTGTGCTAGGTTTCAATCTTCCCCTAGAGAATCTCATTTGAATGCTGTTAAAAGGATCTTTAAGTATTTGCATGGCACAATACACTTAGGGTTATGGTATCCTAGGGATTCTTCATTTAGTCTCATAGGGTATTTAAATACAGATTATACAGGTAGCTTGCTAGATAGAAAAAACACTTCCGGGACTTGCCAACTCATAGGTAAATGCCTAGTTTCGTGGTTTAGTAAAAAACAAGTATCAGTTGCCTTATCTACTGCGGAAGCCGAGTATGTGGTGGCGGGTTGTTATTGCACCCAAGTTCTTTGGATGAAATAACAATTGAAGGATTTTGGCAAAGTAGTTGATCACATTCCTATCAAATGTGATAACACAAGTGTTATTAATCTTTCTAGAAATCCCATCCAACAATCTAGGAGTAAGCACATAGATATTAGACATCATTTTCTTAGAGATCATGTGAAAAAGGGTGATATTGTGTTAGAATTTATTGACACAAATTATTAACTTGCGAATATTCTCACTGAGCCTCTAAATGAAGAAAGGATGAACTTCATCAAGAAAGAATTGGGAATGTTTGATAGAAGTTCCCTAAAGTGAAAATTTTGATCCTATGATTGATTGTTATGTATGTTATGCATGAGCGATGATTGTACGCACAAGTCTATTATTTATTTCTAGTAGATCACATGTTTTCAAAATTTTCTCATACTTATCGTTGTTGACTCATAATTCAAGGTCGCTATTTCTTCTTCACAATCGCGAATTACAAGTCAACTTCATCCGACTGTCAAATGTCAATTCGCGGTTGCAAAAATTACTCTCCACTGCGAATTTTGGTCAATTTTTCAAAAATATAACCGTTGACGCACCTTTTCCAAGGAACATTTATCCATTACTCACATTTTCTGAAATTCACGGTCGCGACTTCTGATTTCATGGACATGAATTAGAGTAACTGCCTAGACAATTAAGTGATTTGATTGCCAACTATTTCCTCTCTTCATTTAATTCAATTTTAACCGTTTATGACCATTTTTACACCCCTTCAAGCCTATAAATACCCCCTTCAACAGTGTTTTCCTCACTTCACTTCCAAAGACTTCTTCTCTCTCAAAAATCTTTCAAGCGTTCTTCCTCTCTTTTGCAATGGCTCCCAAAAAAATTTTTCAAGGCTGATAAAGGTAAGGCAGTGGCTCAGCCCTCTGCACCTCCTGCCCTTCATCTCATGAAGGGAATCACCAAGGAGGAAAAGGAGAGATTCAAGGCGATCTCCTCCAAAGTGATTCTCCCAAACAAAATTCCATTGACTTTCATGTTAGAGACGTTGGGCATCAATGCGGAGATTCACGTCATTCTCTCCAATCTAGGCTAGAACAAATTCATCTTCCGAGATGAACCAGGATACAAGGAGGTTGTACGCGAGTTCATGTGCACTGTGCAACTAAGCCGAAAATTTGATTCGAGAGCCGGCCAATACGGGTTGGTGTTTCAGGCCTTCAGCAACCCCTTCTATATCACCTTCGACCAATTATCCTCCCTTTTCAACCTATAAGTCAGATAACACATTCCATTCATCATCTTCACTCTCGACATCATCTACTCTGAATTTTGGTCGGAGATATCCATCAAAACCAAACACGACCCCCGCTCTTCCTTATCCAAACACATCAAAACCTTATCCCTGTGGATCCTTCATCGCATCATCACCTTCTCCGTCAATGCAAGAGGTGATGGTAACGAGAAGGTTTCACAGAAGGACTTGGCATTGTTATTTTGCCTTGTCAAGAACCAACCCATCCAAACTGGCCATTAACTTGTGGATCAATTAATCCACATGAGTATGAAACCCAAAAGCCAGTTTCTCTTACCCTCTTACATAACAACCATCTTCCGCTTTGTTGGTGCACTTGATGAGGAGAAAGAGAAATTCCTCACTAAGAAGCTCCTTCCCTCTCAAAACTTTCTCGACCTAATCTATCTCATCAATGCCAAGGCAATCCATCCGGACACATATATCTACACCCTTAGTGCCATCAGTGCGAAAAAGATGGAAACCTCTCAAGCTTCCAAGAGAAAGATGGTTCAAATCAAAGGGCAACACTCAAGTCCCTCTTCTTTAATCGAAACCAAAGTCCAAGTTATCTCTTGCCACCATTGATCACAAGTTGGACAAGCTTATGAGGATGATGAAGAGAAGGTTTCTCTTCCTTTCTCATCTTCACAGTGATATGGTAGATCTCCAAGAGAAACTAGGAGTTCCTCCTTGCCATCTTTCGGACTTTACCGAATTTGAAGATACACAAGATGAAGATGGCAATGAAGTCGACGTAGAGGATGGAGACAAAGCTGAGGGAGAATAACAAGAGCCAGATACACCATCTTCTGGAGATGATTCTCCACTACTTTAGATTAGGGATCTTTTGTATTTGTTTTTCACTTTTCTTATGTTTATTTTTACAAATCTTGTGATTCCACAGTTATGAATATATAAATAAAACTTGTTTCTTTACCAACATTGCTAACTTATGTGATTGATGTTTATTCTTTTATCCATTGATTTATGTTTGCTCCTTATGAGTTCTTATGCATGAATTTTTTTTTTCCTTATATACCCTCTTTTTGATATTGCCAAAGGGGGAGAGATTGTGAAAGGGAGAAAATAATGAAATAACTTGAGAATAACTATAGCATAAGTTGAGGGGGTGCAACATAGTTACTATTTTATCAACTTCACCTTTGATTGAATGAATGATATACTTAGTAAATTTTGTCATAAGTATTCATTGAATCATATTACAATCCAACTTCACTTTCCTGCATTGTTTTCACTTAAGGATCAATCTAAGTTGTCAAAATCAAAAAGAGGGAGATTGTTGGACTGGGGTAGTTAACCCTAAGTCTTGGGCCTCATTTGATCTTGACAAAAGGGATTGATCATTTTTAATGTTTTTATTTAGTGTTGTTTTGCAGTTTTTATGAAAGTCTTTAAGTTAGAAGTTGGATAGAAATCTTGATCTTCAAAATATGTGAAGTCACTTCTAAATCGTGATTGTAATCTAAAATTTGCGATCGCAATCCATTAGAGGACGTGCTAAAAGATCAGACAGATGAAAGCGCAGAGTCATTCTCAATCACGATTCATCCAAATGAAGAACTCTAAAAGTGACAGACGAATTTGCGATGTAAAACTTGCCTCAGTTGCGATCAAAAATTTCGAAGTAACTCAAGATGTAATCAAGTCCATAATCACAGCTTGACAAGTGTCCTTGGTAACCGTTGAAAGTCAAAAATCACAAGGGGAACTTGTTGGTAGCGACTGCGAACCCAAAAGAAGAAGATGAACACTTTGGCAGAAGAATTCGCGTCTAGAGTTGCGTCATGTACAAGATAAATCGCGATCGCTACTTTTGAAAGTAGGTGAAAGACAACGACTATATTTTCCTGGTGCAATAATCAGAAGTTGCCACGTGGACTAGCCGTTAGACACAAACGGGGTTTTCCTTATGGAATTTGGAATTTAAGACCGTGAAACGACTGTCAAGCATTTAATGTGAAAATCTGTCTAGCACACTTTGATGATTTTGTACTAGTTTTATTGAAACGTCTCTTTGGTGGGTAGAAGCTATAAATAGCTCACCAAACAGATGTAAATGCAAGAGAATTAATAACTTTGTACCCAAACTCTTGCAATTTTGCTACTCACTCTTTGTTACTGTTTAAGTCATTGTTGGGTGTGAGCATAAACACCATTTGTAATAGGTTGTAGTGTGTGCCTGTTAAAACACTAAGAGAGGTTATTGTGTGAGCCTATTAAAACACAAGTTGTAAAGGTTGTTGTGTAAGCCTAAAAACACAAATGTATAGGTTATTGTGTGAGCCTTTAAAACACAAGTGTAAAAGTTTGGTGAAAGCTTGAAAGCATCTTTTAAAGATAGTGGAATACCTAATTTCGAAGAATTGAGGAGTGGATGTAGGGTCGATTATACCCAAACCACTATAAATCTTATGTTTCCTCTCATCTCATTTCTCCTATTTCTTTCCAGTTTTAATTTTTATACACCAATTAAACATCCCCCCTTCCCCCTCCCTCCCTAACCCCCCCCCCCCCCTTCTTGCTGCCTAGGGCCAACATCCATTAAAACTTAAAAAGCCTAACTTCATTAAAATAACTTCCCTTGAACATTTGTTGGCCCAATTCATCAATTTAACCTAATTTGACACATCAAAGCCTAGTTCATCTCCCTTCTAGCCTAAATTATCCCCACCATTCCTTCATCTTCTTTGCCCATCTCTCTGTTATGCATTTCTTACGTGGCCTATAACATGGCCCTATGACCTGCTCACCATTTTTTTTTAACAACATAACAACCTGTAAAACAAAATTGGACAAAAATTAAAATAATTTAACTAAAAATGAATAATAAACAATATTTTATTGAAATTAAATTCACAAAATTAGCTAAATTTCATACTTTTAAATTAAATTTCTACTATAACTATCAATTAACTAAGCAAATTATGCGATAATTAAAGTAAAAAACTAAAATAAAAACTCAAATGATTAAAATTTGTTGGGTTGCCTCCCAACTAGCACTTAGTTATAGTCATTAGCTTGACTCTCCCTAAAATTCATTTTGTTTAAGCATTTAGGAAAAGAATTTCTTCTAATTGCACTGTCTCCATAGTAGCATGGGTTCACTCGTTGCCCATTCACTTTAAATGTTTTTCCATCTATTCCTTTTAATTCCACGGCTCCATGTAGAAATAATTGCTCCATTATAAATGGTCCAAACCATCGTGATTTAAACTTCCCAAGAAAATGTCTAAGTTTGGAATTGACTAACAACACCTGTTATCCCATTTCAAATGAACTTTTATGAATATGCTTGTCATGCTCAAACTTAGTTTGTTCCTCATAAGTTTGGAATTTTGACACTCTAATAAGCATTCATTCAAATTTTGTCCAACTCATTCAATTAAAGTTGACGCATCTCTTTAGCCTTCTTGAGATTAAAATTTTGAAAGTTTGATGGCTCAATATGCCTTATGCTCTAATTCCATAGGAAGGGGGTAGGCCTTCCTAAAGACTAGAAGATAAGGAGACACACCAAGAGGTGTTTTAAATGTTGTTTTATATGTCTATAATGCATCGTCAAGCTTTTGTGACCAATCTATCCTCAAATTTGACTCTGTCTTTTCTAAAATCTGTTTCAGCTCCCTATTTGAAATTTCTACTTGCCCACTTGTCTGTGAATGATATGGGGTAGCAATCTTATAGGTGATTCCATATTTCTTAAGCAAGGTTTAAAATTGCTTATTATAGAAATGATTTCCACCATCACTTATAATTGCTTTATACATTCCAAACCTTGAAAAAATGAATCTCTTAATGAATATAGTCACCACCTTAGTTTCATTCGTAGGAGAAGTAAGTGCTTCAACCCATTTAGACATATAATCAACAATAACTAAGATATAGAGTTGCCAATGAGATAGAACGAACAACCCTGTGAAATCGATGCCCTAGACATCAAATGATTATACTTCAAGAAAGTTATTTAATGGCATTTATTAGTGCTTAGATATGTTTCCTGTTATTTAGCAATAATAACACGAATGCACGAATTTCCAAGTATCTTTAAATATCGTTGGCCAATAGAATCCACTTTGTAAGATCTTTGCCATAGTTTTGGTGGTGCTAAAATGTCCATCACTTTCTAATGAGTGACAATGAGTTAGAATACAATGAATTTCTTCCTTAGATACACCCCTATAATAAGGCCATCAATATAGTGTTTGTAAAGAAGAGGCTTCTCCCAAAAATATTGTTTGCAATCTACCATAAATTTCTTCTTTTGCTAGAATGTCTAGGGATATGATTCCACTCATAATATAATTGACAATGTCTACATACCTTAGTATCGTAATATTAAGCACGAAGAGCTGCTTATCTAGGAATGTTTCCTTAATTTTTTTATTACTATTTTCTTCTTCCTTAGGCTAAATTTGAGGATCAACAATTGCATTCTCAGACCCTTTTTTATCATGCATTTTATGGTCAAACTATTGTAATAAAAGTATCTAGCCTATGAGAGGGGGATTGACATCTTCCTTATTTTATAGATACTTTATCACAACATAGTATGTGTACATTATAACCTTGGAACCCACCAAATATGATATGAACTTGTCGAATGCATACACTATGCCAAGTAACTCCTTCTCCATAGTATCATAATTAACTTGAGTTTCATTGAGTGTTTTACTAGCATAATAAATCATATAAATTCATTTGTCTCTTTTCTGACCCAAGACAGCTCGAATGGCATAATGACTTGCATCACACATGAGCTCAAATGGTTCACTCTAATATAAGGTAGCTATGATAGGTGCCAAAGTTAAGGCCTTTTCAACATATAAAAAACATCAAAACATTTTTTATCAAAGTTAAATGTGACGTCTTTATGAAGCAAATTATAAAAAGGTTTTGTAATTTTTAAAAAATCCTTAATAAAGCAACGATAAAATCCCATGTGCCTAAGAAAACTCTACATTTCTTTGACGGATGTAGGTGGAGGCATCATCTCAGTTAGCTCTATTTTTGCCTTATCCATCTCCTATGTCTAGCAGACATAATACCACACCTTCTTGTACCATAAAATGGTACTTTTCCTTATTTAATACAAAATTCGTTTATTCACATTCTCCAAATACTAAAAAATCATCCATAAAAATTTTCATAGTTTTCTCAATAAAATCATTAAAAATGGTCGTCATACATCACTAAAATGTAGTCAATGCATTGCACAAACCAAATGACATTCTCCTAAATACAAATGTGCCATAAGGTCATGTAAAGGTAGTTTTCTCTTAGTTTTTTTGGATCAATTAGAATTTGATTAGAACCTAATAACTATCTAAAAAGCAATAATAGGCACACCCCATAAGCCTTTCAAGCATTTGAACGATGAATGTCGATGGAAAATTATTCTTGTGAGTGGCCTTATTAAGCTTCCTATAATCTATACACACCTTTTACCCAGTAAACTTTTTAATGGAGATTAATTCATTTTGCTCATTGGCAACTACCGTCATCCCATTTTTCTTTGGCGCAACATGCATTAGACTCACACATGAGCTATCGAATATTAGGTATGTAATACTTGCATCTAAGAGCTTTAAAGTTTTAGCTTGCACCATTTCCTTCATATTAGGGTTTAATCTCCTTTGGTGTTCAATAGATGGTTTGTGATCATCCTCCATAAGAATTCTATGCATGTAAAAGGAAGGATTAATCCCCTTAATATCATTAATAGTCCATCTTATGGCTCTCTTCCTTTATTTTAACTCTCTCAATAATTTTTCTTCTTGTAATTTAGTTAAATGAGCTGAAATAATCACAGGAAAATTTTGGTTTTTAATAAGAAATGTATACATTAAATGAAGAGGATGAGATTTTAGCTCTAAAATTGAAACTTTTCAATGAAAGAAGGGGGAAGAGTCTTACTTTGTCCTAATTCCTCAAACCTAAAATTTTTGGATGGAGGATTTGCTTTTAAAAAATGGGATGCATATGCAATCTCATAATTCTCATATGATGGTAATGCTTGTTGAATCAAGCAAGCTTCAAATGGATCTTCATGATGTTCTTTTTGAAATACCTCTTGCACCAAACCATTGAACACATCCACTATATTGCAATGTTCAATGGAATAAGACTGTTTTGTTGCCTTGAAGACATTAAACTTAATAGATTCTCCCATCACATTTAGAGTGAGTTTGCCTTTATTCACATCGATTATGGCCCTCGTGGTCAATAAGAATGGTCTTCTAAGAATCAAAGGTGTGTCTACATTCTCATCCATGTCTAACATAATGAAATTTTTTCGAATGTAGAATTGCCCCAGTTGCATGAGAATATTCTCCACCACTCTATCCTGATATTTAATAGGGCCATCTACTAAATCAAAGTAACCATGGTTGGTTAGATATCACCAAGATTTAATTTCCTGCAAAATAGAAAGAGGCATTAGACTAATACTTGCACTTAAATCACATAGTGTTCTATCAAATTTGCAATCAAAAATTTAACAAGGAATGGAGAAACTCCCTGGATCCTTAAGTTTAGGTGGAACCTTATTTTGAATTGTGGCATTGCATTCTTCCAAAAGGGTTATTGTCTCATATTGCTCTAATTTTCTCTTATTAAATAAAAGATCCTTAGGAATTTTTCATATGTGGGAATTTGAACTAAAGGAACATTGATGTGAAGTTGCTTAAACATCTCCAAAAACTTGGCATCTTACTTGTATAACTTATGTTTTTACAACCTTTGAGGAAAAAGAATAGCCATAACATATGGTTTCATCGATGTACGCTTATCTCCTTTATCCTGCTTAGCTTATTCCACTTTATCATTCTTATTTTGTCTGAAATTTAGGGTTGCCCCTTCATTTTTTGGTTCTATTTTAATCTAAAGATTTTTAGGAATTTCTAGTGTTTTTGGGGTTGTTTTCTCAGTCTTGCCCTTGTCCTTATGTGGGGGGTCGGGTATCTCCATGCCACTATTTAAGGTTAATGCCTTACATATGGTTTCTCAGTCTTGCCCTTGTCCTTATGCTCTAACACCAAAATTATTTTCCAATTGTCCAATTTGCATCTTTAAATTTTGATGGTGTTGCTCCATTTGGTTCATTCATAACTCAAGCTTGTTTATCTTATCTATCTTAGTCTTTAGTCTTTGCCTTATTAATCAAGAACTTTTGCATGTCCTAAGGTCATTTCTCCTCTTCTTGATTGTGTTAGCCCATTGGCACACTACCTTGTTGCCTTTGAGAAAAACCTAGTGGATGAGAAGGTTTGGCCTAATTAGCTCGATTGCTCATGAGAAGTTAGGATGATTCCTTTATTCGGGGTTATAGGTGTTGGAATAAGGATTATGGGGTTGCTTATTAAAATTGGAAATATATTGCACATGCTCAACATAATTTTAAGTAAAAGGAATCCTCATTTGGCCTTCGGTACTTAAGTGTCCTTCACCACAACATTCACAACCCATCGTTGTTATGTTAATAACATGTACACTTACCTTATCATGTTTCTTTGTAAGAGCAGCTACCTTAGCATCTAGCACAGTGTAAGCATCAATTTCATGAATACCCGTAACCTCTTTATTGCCCCCTTTTTCACTTGCCCATTTGTAGTTTTTTTAAGCCATTTCTTCCAACAATGCATATGTTTCATTAGTTGACTTCCCCATGAGTGCACCTCTTGTTGCTGCATCAATAAAAATGTGAATTGAATGGTTAAACTCATTATAAAAGGTTTGGACAATCAATCAATCCATCAAACCATGATGTACGCATCTTCTTTGTAGCTCCTTAAATCTCTCTTATGCTTCTTATAATGCCTTACCTAGCTATTGTTGAAAACTTGTAATTGTTTGTCTCAATTGTGTTGTCTTACTCAGTGGAAACTATTTTGCTAAAAGAGCTTAGGAGAGATCCTCCCAAGTGACAAATGAGTTATACGCCACCAAATTCAGCCATTATTTTTCTTTATCTCTAAAAAAAAAGGAAACAATCGCAACCTAATCGCATCATTGGTTACCCCATTATTCTTAAAGGTTACACATATTTCAAGGAAGTTGGTGATATGGACATTCCAATCCTTAATGGCTTCACCCCTAATGTATTTTATTGCACCATTTGGATAATCACTGATTTGATTTCAAAATTATTGTTAGCAACGCCAAGTCGCACAATGCTAGATTGAGTCTCTTGGGTTTGGGGCATTGTAAGTTCTCGTAAAATTCTTGGTTTTCTTTCGTGCCCATTATGTTCCTAAGCAGATTCCTTCTCTGTTTATGGATTTGCCTTCGACTATGGAATGTGCATTCAATTTCAGGATCAAATTCGGATAGTTCTAGACTTTTTAAATGTCGCATACACCAAAAATTTCACCTGTCAAAAGAATAAACCCTAATTAGGCTCACAAAAATTAGTAAAAATGCAAAATTTAAATACAACATTAACAAAAATTTTAAGTCAAATTGATATTATGAAAAATCAATCCCTAACAACGGCGCTAAAAACCTATTACATGTAAAACTCTTGCATGTGCACAAATCACTTTAACTAATATAATGAAAAGTAAATATGATTTCCAAGAGGATTGAATTGTACAAGTACCCAAGAACTCAATTTCTCTATTATCTAACCACTGAATTATGAAAGAATAAATAATCTAAAAACTTGAAAATTCTAATTAAATTAACAAAATAGAATTTAAATGAAGAAAAATTATTATTCAGATGATTTTTAGGGAATTCAAGTTCACCACAACACAAATGCTTAATTATACTAAAAATTTATTTCTGATGTGAATGAGTTATTCTTGAAGATGGATTTCTGAAATTACCCAATAATCTTTTTCAAGCAAAATTAAGTCTATCACTATTGAAATTATACCTACTCTCATGGTCATAAACTTCATTAATAATTTATTAGGTTCCTTGAACAATCCATTAACATCTCTAAAATTCAAGTATACTCTTATGATCTCAATCTTCTAATTTAACACGTTAAGACTAACCCTAGACTTCCACTTTCACTCCATGATCTAGAATCTCAAACATTGCATATATGCGACCATTAATACATGCTAGTAATTAAAGCTTAAACATATTAAATTAAGATACCAAACACAATAATCATAAAAAAGTATTAAGTTTTGCCCTAATCCCTAGAATAAGAAAATCAGTTCATCCTAGAAGAAGAAGAAAAAGAAAGAAAATTGAAGAAACCCACTGAAATTAGAAGAAAATCTCCAAAGAAGAATAATCTTTCTCTAAACAATGAATCCTAAGAGAAGCTTTCTAAAATCTCCTAAAATTCTCTCACAAATTTGGTGTGGATCATTAATCTAATTTTTTCTCCTCAAATCTACCTCTTTCTCTTCTAGAATGCCTTTCTCATCAAGTCACTTTTTTTTTTTTAAAAGGATAGCTCAATTTGCGTTTGCGAAATCTGGTTTTGCCGCTTTGCATGGCCTAATATATGGGCCATGCAACTACTCATGCATTTAACTACGAACTTGAATCTACGTTGCTAACATGGTCAACTCTATATCCATGCATTTTCCAACGCATGGGCCATGTAATAGACTATGCAACATTATTGGAAAATGTAATTTAGTTCATTTTCAAGAATTTCTTGTGTAAACATAAAAGATACATAAATTAACTTATTTTAGAATAAAAAAAATACTATGAAAACTAAAAAAAATTTTGAATTTATAATTCATAACCAAAAAGTATATGCTAAAAGAACTTAATCATAATTACTTATATCATTTCATACCAATACACACTTGGTCTTGATGTAACCCATCAAGTGGCATATTCTGTTAATACTCTCAATCCACAATTATATCAATATCACAAATTATTACACACATATATAAACATATGGAAAAATGATACTGTTGTTAATAAGGGTTCAAGGTGGACCCAAAGAAGAAGATAACAAAGTAGAATATGTTTGGAATAACAAAGTAGAATAAGGTTTTTTTCGAAAAACCAAATCAATTCAAACTAAAATATTTTGATTTGATTCAATTTGATATTAAATATAATTCAATTCGATTTCATTTAAAAAAATATGAGTTTTGGTAATTCAGTTTTAATCGATTTGGTTCGATTTAGTTTCAATCAAATGTCCGCCTCTATTTATGCTAGAGAATGTAGTTGCATTTTCTTTATAAGCCAAAAACCTTCTGCATGCTTATGAATTCAAATGTGTAAATTGTATTATTTGTTGCCATTTTTTTTTTCACTCTTAGTATGATTATTTTATGAGACTTTTTTGATATCTCCTTTATGGCACTTTTTTGCTACCTCTTTTTTTCTTTCATTTATATGCAATTTGTGCTTGCAATTTGGGTTATGTTTGTGGAGAAAGCAACTATTATACAATTGTTTGCTTTTACTATTTTTTTAATTTAAAATTCTGGACTAGGTTATGCACTCCTTATGGAAAGATTTGAATTCAAAATCAACATCTTCTACTCACACACAATGGATTTATTATTCTCATAATTAATCTAAGAGAACAAGATCTCTTTTCTTTGCAAATGTTCTTACAATAAAATAGAACATGTTAATAGCATACATTTTCAAGAGCTTGTTGCTATATAACTATTAAATATATATATATATATATATATATATATATATATATATATATATATATATATATATATATATATATATAATCTCAAATAATATAATATAA